>WAAG01085919.1:129580-158893 GCA_013390105.1 Tichodroma muraria | reverse complement strand
CCATTTGTCAGGGTGCGGCGGAAACAAAAGGGAGATGCTTCAGATGCTCATGCAGCTGAGCCTCAGGCTCGGCTCACGCCCACGACGCGGCCGCTCCGACAGCCCGAGCGCCAGCCGGTGCCGCCCCGCGTGTGGCACCCCCGCCGTGCCCGGGGACCGCGGCCAGACGGGCCCGAGCGCCGGCACCTCCACCTGGCTCAGCCCCTCGGCCCGGCCTCCGCCACGCTGCAGCCCCAGGTGCAGCTTCACCACCGGCCGAGAGCCTCCGCTCGCGTCTGCCGGGCTCCAGCGGCAGTTCTGCCCTCGCTGCCCGGCTCTGCCCCGGCTCGCAGCCTCCAGCCCTCCCTCTCCCCCTAAAAACTGCAGGCGCTGTAATTTCCAGCTGGAACGATCTCGTAACAGAAAGGAGGGCACGGCTCGGCGCCGAACTCCGGGGGGATGCCTCCCTGGTGCTAATTAGTTGACTTCTAAAGTGCTTGTGTTTAAATTACGTGCAGCGGTAAGGGGTGAGAAACCTTAAAGGCAAACGGCATCGGGGGTGCGGATTTTGGGCGGGGAGGTGGAGCTGCCAGGCTGGACCAGGACCAGGACCAGAGCCATGGGCCCAAACCCCCGCATGGAGCATCCTTTACCCCCAGGGTAACACAGCAGCGCTTTTCAGTCGGAATAAAAGAGAAAACCCTTCCTTAATTTAAATAACGCCATCTTTAAGCACATCGCTGGTGTTTGATGAAGAGGATGCGAAGCTTCCCAGAGCTGCCAACATCACACACAATCTCCAGGTAGCAGCAAAGGAAGGAGAAATGAAAAATGTATGGTTTAGCCCCAAAACACCCAGCAAAGACCTGACCTTGAGTCTGTCGGTTGTGCAGAAAAACACGTCCCATGGTGGATTAAAACTTGGATTATGTCTGAACTGCGCTGTGGAAACCACTGAAAAGCTCTGCTGGTCTGGCTAAATGCTAAAATCTGGGAGAGAAAACTCTTGCAGGCTTTACCCTCAGAACAGGAATTCTGCTTATGAACCCCCAATTCTCCAAGCTCATCTACCCGTGTGTGTGGGATGGGGGGCACAGCCCCAGCAGCTCCCACAGCCCCACAGGGCGACGCGGAGCCTCCGGACCCTCGAGCAGGAGCGGGACTCGCTCCAGCCCGGCAGCAGCACTGGCAGGAGCTGTGGTTCCATTCCCGTTCTCCCCGTGCTGGGAGGCTCCACAATCACTCATCTGGCTGCAGATGTTTTGCAGATGGGACCGCTGTCACCAGTTACCAGGAATGGAGGTGCTTTTCCGCCCGGGAGTGCAGGCAGGCTGGGATGCAGTGGCCGAGCTCCGGGGCTGGGAGCCCCTCACAGCCCTGCCCCGGCCAGCCCGCTCATCCCTGGGGCAGCCCAAAGCCCCCTGACAGCTTTTGGAGAGGGTCACCCTCTCCTGACACATCCCTGCTCCAGCTCCAGTAACGATTCATCAAAGAGCCCCCCCAGAGCAGATCCACATCCCATGCCTGGCCCGGGGACCCCTTCCCCATCAGCACCCCAGGGTGCCCTGAGCTGTCCCAAATCAATGTCCCTGTGCCCATACCACGCTGAGCACCACCAGCTGGTGCCTTTGTCCTTGCCCTGGCAGGGACAGGCAGTCCCGCAGCTCCGGGGACACGGAGACCTTCAAAGAAACCCCCAGAAAGGCTTTTCCTGCAGCTCCACTCTGCTTTCCCTGTTCTCTTTAAGATACTGGAAAACTCAACCTAAGTAACCACTTCCCAAAATAAAAGTTGTGACTCCAGCAGGGTGCAGGCGGGCCAGGCCAATCCCATCTGCACCCCAGCCGGAGTTTGATTTGCCAAAGGAATTTAATCTCCTATCAGGAGATTTCGCACCGAGGCATTTTGGTCATGACCTATTTGAACTCCACCAATAAAAAAGGAACTCGCTCCCAATTGTCTCACTGTGACACGTTTTGTTCCCTGCTGCCCTAATTCCCTTTTTTTTTTTGGGCAATTGAGCATATGCTGGGCCATC
Organism: Tichodroma muraria; assembly: GCA_013390105.1. Taxonomy (NCBI): domain Eukaryota; kingdom Metazoa; phylum Chordata; class Aves; order Passeriformes; family Sittidae; genus Tichodroma; species Tichodroma muraria. The sequence continues at coordinate 156,876 of WAAG01085919.1, read as the reverse complement.
AGATTAGGGATCTTTTTTATTTAATGGGAGAAAAAAAGAGCTGTTCTTCCTCCATTATGATCCTGTGATCCAGGTGATTTTTCCAGTGGGACCGTGGACATGAGGACAGTGTCCATGCCAGCATCAGGGACTCGGGGGTCTCTCATGCTCCATCCACATCCAAAAGAGCTGGGAAGCTCCCCCCAGCCTTGAGGAAAGGGGTATGTGGAGGGGGCTGAGAAGAAGGGAAGCAGCACAATCCGTAATATTTAAATCCTAATGGCTGAAATGAAATTCCTGATCCAGGGCCGGTCACAGATGGCTGGAGCAGTTTAATACGGGAGCACGCCAAGCAGTTTCATTGCCGTGAGAAACAAGCTGAGGCAAATAGCTTGTGTCGGGAGCGTTACTAACACGGACTCGGTGGAATTTCTCCCGTAAGGAGGGAGCCCCCGACGGGCAGCGATTTCAGCGGTGTCAGGGATCAGAGGAGGCTGCGATGGGAGCGGGCTCAGCCCAGCCCAGCCCAGCCCAGCCCGGCCCCCCTCGACTTCTCCCCGGGAGCAAACGGAGCGAAACCAAAGCAAGGAAGAACAAATTGCCCCAAACTGTCCTGCCGCAGCCCTGAAGCACAACACGACTTACAGGAGACCCCAGACAGCATCTCACAGTGCAAACAGAGCCGGAGTTTTCCCCTAAGGATGCAGCCGAGGCGAGGGGCTGGATCACACACATGCCCCGTGCCAACCCGGGTTAACAGGACAGTGGCTGTGTGACCACCAGAGTCAGTTGTTATTCCCAGCACTGCGGGTTGGAGGGGAGGACGGGATCTGGATTTCCCCCCAGTCCTACTGCAAACAGATGTTTTTAACATAAACGGCGCTGCCAGGGGCTGGTGCATCCCTGGGAAAACACACGCTGCAAAGGGACACGGTGCCCGGGACTGCGGGGGTCAGCGGGTGCCGCAGCCCTGGGTGACCCCGAGGAGGATCCCCCGAGTCCCGCCCGGCTCCGAGGGTGACTCCTGCCCCCAGAGCCCAGGGATGGACTGGGAGTGCTGGCGGCAGCTCTGCAGAGCGCCGGGCGCGGAGCCGGCACCGCTGGAACCGCAGTTTTGCCCTGGTTTGAAACCAGCTCAGAAATCGGAGCAGCACCGAGGGACGTGACCCCCTGAGACCGCGGCCGGCCCAAAATAACCCATCCCCTCCGCAGCCCGAGCGGGACACAGGCAGCCCCGGCACAGGCGCCCGGCGCGGGGAGCAGAGGGGAGGAACCCCGCGGTGCCCCGGGCCAGAGCCGCGCTCCGGTGTCGTAGGTGATGGAACCACCCAAATCAGAGCCTCCCCCTCCTGGCGGAGTCCGTGAGCGGAGCAGCTCCGAGGCAATACGGATGCTAAGAGTTAATTAACTTCCAGCACACCTTGTTTCCACAGTGCCAGGGGCCGCCACGATCCGGAATTAACCTGATTTAAACCCATTTCCCTCAGTGCCAGGAAAGGTGCGTTCGTTACTCACCCGAGACAGCTCATCTTCTTCCCCCCTGGCAGCCGGATTTCAGCATCCTTGGTCGGAACTACAACTGTGCACTTTGTCTACACACATCAGCCATATGGGCAGGGGATGGGAGCGGGGAGGACCCGGCACAGAACGTGCATTATCCCCGCTATCCACAGCCAGGCAGATGAAAAAAAATGTCAGCAAATTAAAATCTGCAGGAGCTTAATTCTGGGCAAATTATGATGAAATTCATTTGAGATAAAAAGAAAGGGGGAAAAAAATAAATAAAATCCAATATTTTGAATATCGAGCACAGCGGCTCGAGGACAGAGGAGAGGTGGCTGCAGCCCCGGGTGGATCCGTGTGCTGAGCCGGGGGTCTGGGGTTACGCTGAGCCGCAGCACTTTGCAGCGAGCCCAGGGAGGGGACAGCAGCAGGGGAGGGGACAGCAGAGGACAGCCGGCAGCAGCAACATCACAAAAATAAATACAGCTGGTGCAGGGGGAAGATCCAATCAGGCCAGCGCAAGGGTCAGTGGGAGACGGGGACGTACCGGCGCCTGGCCCTGCGTGACAGGGGACACACGGGCACACAGCCTGCCACCACCGTGCGCCCATGCCAGGTCTCAGCCGCCTGCCCGGGGCACAGAAGAGTGGCAGGGACCCTTCTCGGCATCACCCCGGCATCCATCCCCGTCCCTGGCCAATGGCACTGCCATCCTGGGGAGAGGTGGCTCATCCCAGCCCTCTGAGGGCTCCTCTCCTCCAGGCTCCTCAGGGAGAGCAGCCTGGATGAGATCACTGGGGTGTGCAGGACTGTCCCTGTCCCGGGTGGAAACAGCCCCTGGAGAACTGGCCACAGCCTCACAGGAATGCCTGATGGGCACTCCCAAGGTCCCGAGTCCTCCCTGGGGTGATCCCACAGGACAAGCCCCAGGACACTCGCTGGGTCAGGTCTGATGGGCTCTTCTGCCCAGACTGCACCCACATCACTGCCCGGGGTGGCTGCCCTGTGCCCCAGGAGAGCACGACGGCCACACCGGCACCTCCACACTGCACCCACCCCGGGGCCAGGGCCAGAACCGGGGCTCCCCCTGCGTGAACCCCCACCACGGCCCTTCCCAGCCCCGGGTGCTGCTTCAGGGCACAGACCCCAGACCCCTCCTCAGTCAGCGACAGACTGAACTGGTTGGAATCACCCAAGGGATTCACTGCAGCCTGAATCCAGCGCTCCCGGGAGCTGCCCACCACCTTCAGTGAGAGGAAAAGCAGGGACAGCTCTTGCTTGGCAGCGAGGCCATCAGAGAGACCCGGGGATCAGCAGCCGGGATCAGGCACAGCAGCACGCCTGGCACTGCCCCCAACACCCACAGCTGGGAAACCTGCTCTCCAAAGCACCTTTTTTATTTATTTTCTAGACTTCATTTCATTAAGATTAGATGGTAAATCTTTTCCCTGAGCTAAATATTTCATTTCCATTAAAACCAGATTAGCTGCCAGATCCACGACGCCCCTTGCCCCAGCCCTGGTGTTAACCTTTCCCACGGGGGCAGGGGGCAATCAGGGGGGTTGACCCTGTTTTGGAGAGCCATAACGTGGTGCTGGCCCTGGCATCACCGGCTGGGCATGGGGCAAGCTCCGGATGGCAGCACTCGGGTCCAGCCACGCTCTCCTCACTGACACAGGGATTGCTGGGATGGGGACATCCTGGGGGGAACCTGCTGTGCCCCCCACAGAGGGGCTTGGGTCCAGAAGAAGATTTGGACACTTATTCAAATCCCCTCCGTGGGGGGAAGTAATCCTGTATAATTCCCCAGGGATGATGACAAAGGGGATATCCGAGGCATTTGAGGTATTTTCACGGATCTTGCTGAGGGAAAGAATTGTCCTGAATTGTGAGTGGTAGGGGTTTATTTCTTGATTTAGTTTGGGGTGATGGTTCAGGCCTGGCTCGGTGCCATCCATCCCTGCCCCCAGCCCCAGCTGTTGGCAGGTCGGGTTCCTCCAGAATGCTCAGCGGGGACGTGACAGGCTGGACATGGGCACCTGGACAAGGGGACCGCGGGCAGCTGACAGTCCCCTCTGCACCCTGGCCCTGCAGGGGTCTGTGCCTGTTGTCTCCAGGTGTGCAGAGCTCTGGGGGACCCACAGGCAGTCACAGCACAGCAGGGGGACACTGCATGGCCAGGGAGGGCCCCCGCCCCAGTCCCCCCACCCTCCCCATCGCCGGGTCGCGGCGGAGACCCCGCACGGGGACGTTGTTATGGAAACTGTAATATCTTGCAATTCCTCTGATTAAAGCAGGAATTGGAAAGCTGGGCCCGGAGCGAGGCCAGATGGAGACCTGATTCCCTAATGGCCATGGTCTCAGCCTGGCTGTAATCCCACCACGTGTCCCCGTGCCAGCACAGCTCCAGGCCCACCTCCGGCCACGCTGCCTAAGAGGCACCCCCGTGGCACAGGGCTCCAGAGGAGCCGGGGACCCAGCGGAGCGTTGCCAGGATGAGCACCCCAGTTGCCCACTGCCTGGCACCCCAGGCAGCCCATGGTCCCACCAGAGACCCCTCAGCCCCCCCCGCCAGAGCTTCTGGCACCAGCTCTCACCCTGCAGAACTCAGATTATTTTCTGGCCAGGCTTTTGGAGAATCTCCAGTAGGCTCTGCAGCTAATCCCATCTCCCTTCCAAATCACGGCCAGGAATGGGAGCCGCATCCCCTGCTGCAGGCAGGGGCAGCGGGGTTCAGGCCCCACACACACCCTGGGCAGGAGGACACAGGGGTGCTGGGCTAGGATGCCACCAAGCTTGGCTCAGCTGTCCCTTGAAAAGCTGGTTGGCATCTCCCCTGCAGGGTCCTCCCAACCCCTTCCCACGGGACCCTCCCAACCTGCCCTGCCCAGCCCTGCTCCCCCTGCAGCAGCAGGCACAGGAAGCTGTGGTTTGGCGGCCCCAGGGCAGCATGGAGGTGGCCCCTCGTACCGGATGCTGTCGATCAGGTGCTGGTGGGACTCCTGGGTGAGCACCATGCACAGGGCGTAGGCCAGGCACTCCACCCTCCTCTCGGCCGCGTACTGCTTCAGCACGGTGAACACCTTCTCCTTCAGCTCTGGCTGGTCCCCGAGGATGGCATCCACCTGCAGCGTGGGAGAGGAGAGCAGAGGAGGCAGAAGGGGCACTGGGCAGGAGAGCGTGGAACCCTGGGCACTGCCACATGGAAAATGTGTCCCGCTCCCTGCTCAGCCAAGGTGGAGGAAACCACAGGGAGGAGAGGGACACTTCAGACATCAGCCCATCACACAGCGCTGCTCTGCTCTCACACACGGCCCTGGAACTGCTGTTCCAAACTGTCCACCTGACCCCAAACTCCCACACTCTGTGGGGTCACAGTGGCCCTGCAGGAGTGGCTCTGGCACAGCTGGGATGGGATCAGCCTGGAGCCTGGCTGGCACAGGACGCTGCAATGGGCCTCTGGAGCTAATTAAGCTTCGTGCATCACCCCCGATCCTTCTGGGCAGCTCTGTCCTGCCCTTAGCACCAGGAAGCTGCTGGGAATGGGGAGACAGAACAAGAAGGTGAGTGCCAGCCCTGGAAACAGCATTGACAGCTCCCAGCCACTGTCCCGTCCTCTCCAGCTTGACAGGCAGAGTAATTAGCTAATTACCATTGATCCAACTACCCTGCATGGGACCCTCCTTATTCACCTCCACCCACAGGGGGGTTGCCCCTTGTCCTTGGGCAGTGGGAGCTGGTTCCTCTCCTGGACCTCTCGTGTGGGATGCAGGAACTCCCTGTGACCGCCTCTCCGTACCTGTGTGTGTTGGGTTTTCCTGAAAGGCGATGTTTTTGTGCTGCCAGCAGGTTTAACTGCAGGGTTTAACTGCAGGGAGGGGAGAGGAGCCCCTCGCCCTTCCCCAGGGCACTGGGGGGGTGTGCAGGGCTCTGCGTGCAGCCCTGTGCTGGCACTGCCAGGGAGCCTGTAGGCATCACCTGCCCGGGGAAGGGGAAGAGCCATTTCTCCCGGGTATTGTCCCACTTGGCAGCTCCCCAGGGGGGCCAACACTGGCGGCAGGACCCCAGCAAAGCCCCCCGGTGCCGCCGGCTCTGCGCAGGCACTGCGGGACCTCCCGGCAGTGGCAGCACTTCAAGGTTACCAAATCTGGGGCAGCCACGGCAGCAGTGTCCCCTGGGCTGGCTCGTGAGCACGGTCCCCGGGTCCAGCACAGGACTGACAGACTGTTCCTCGTGGGATGGGTCCCAGAGGGCTGCTGTGAAATTTATGCCTGGCCTGGGATTGCAGGGCTTGGTGGGTGGGAATTGCAGGATCGTTTCAGCTGGGAGAGACTTCCCAGATCCTCGAATCCCAGCTGTGCCCGATCCCCACCTTGTCCCCAGCCCAGAGTGCTGAGTGCCATGTCCAGCCACTCCTTGGACACCTCCAGGGATGGGGACTCCACCGCCACGTGGAGGGTGCTGACAGCCCTCGTGCGGTCCCCAGCATGTCCCTGAGCACACAGGGGACAAAAGACATTGCCCTGGAACTGTGAGCACCCCCCTGGCTTCCCAGTGATGCCTCAGTGTGCCGGGACACTGGCACAGCCCAGCTCCAGCCCTGCCCCGCTGCCACTGACATGGACACCACTGTCTGCCAGGCAGGCCATTCAACCTGGGGCTCTACCAAGTGAAGGAGGCTGGGAGAAGGTGACCCGTGGGCAGTGCAGGTGTGAAATAAAAACCACCTGCACCCTCCGACCTTCCAGCCTCACCGAAGGCGGGCAGCAGCACCGGGGTGCTCGCAGCACCGAGCAGAGCCAGGGTCCCAGGAAAAGCAGGGGGTAAAACACCCTGCTGGATTCAGAGTTTTCTACATCATATAGAAACTGAAGCCACTTCAAACATCTGTGCCGTGAATTCCCTCCGGAGAGGCATCTGCCAGCTGAGCTGTGCTCCAGGAGCCAGCAGCACGTGTGCTCTGCGTTCCTGCTCCTGCCCCGGCTGCTCGGGGCTGTCCCGGGTGGCTTCCTTGCGCTGGGGAGGGAGGGGACAGAGGCGTTGATGGGGGTGCTCACAACACCACAACAAACTTGTTCTCCTGTGATCATCCAGGAATCTTTTACTTGGCTTAATGTGAACTTCAGAGATGGAGGCGGCATGGAACAACCTCCCCTTCTCATTAATCCCCTGTAATCAGCAGGTATCTGTTTCCCACGCCCATGAATCCAAACCTCAGAGGGTATTTGTGAATCTTTAACGGAGAAGCTGACTGAGGGGATTCGCCTGATACCCACAAATCTCTTTATGGATGTCTCGTTCCTTTATTAACTCAGGATCAAAAAAATGCCCTACCAGCCTGGTTATTTTCATAACAGCATTTTAAAAGGCTACTTTGAAATGGAAATTAGAAAGATTGAAAAAAAACCAACTGTGATCAAATTTATAATTAGCACAAGGCAAAGTGTTTGGTAAAATACCCACTAGGAAGCTTTCAGGAGCACAATGAAGATGTAATCACGTTGATGTTTTCCCTTCTGCAACAAAATAAGAACTAAAATGTCTGCAGCGTGACAGGCTCAGACTTTGAAGGGGCATCCAGGCATGCAGCAGAACAGGATCTGCTCCGTGGGTTTCTCCAGGCTCTCGTAGTGCAAGGGAGTAAGAACTTGGGGTCATCCCCAGGGAATCTCCATGCCCTTTGCAGCACCCATCTGCTGTCCCAGGTAATCACCAGACCCTTCTCTCGGGTGTTCACGCCCCAAATCTGCACGCCAGCCCCACGACCAAGCCGGGAGCACTCCCCATCCGTGTGCCAAGGCCGGAGGCGGGAATCTCCAACCCGCCCGGCGCAGGGGGTGCCCAGCGCCCCGGCCCCTTATCCCACACCCGGCCTCACCTTCCTGCTGAACTCCTGCGCCTTCTGCTTCCTGCCCCGGCCGCCGGGCCCGGGGTCCCTCGCCGTGTCCCCGCGCTGCGGCCGCAGCAGCGCCAGGCGCAGGCACCGCCCGCGGCACGACCCCACCAGCGCGGCCGCCGCCTCCGGCAGCACCACCGGCGTCCCGTCCACCTCCAGCACGTAATCCCCCGGCTCCAGCCCGCAGGCCGCGGCCGGCGACCCGGGGCTCACGCTGGCCACGCGCGGGGGGCTCTCGCTCGCCAGCTCGAAGCCGAAGCATCCCCGGGGCCCGGGGGGGATGCTGGCGTGCTGCAGCCGGGACACCACGCCGATGCTGGGGGGGACGTTGCCGCAGCGCCGGGCCAGCCCCAGCAGCGCCTCGCAGCCCAGGGAGGACACGGGCTGTCCCTCGATCTCCAGCACTTCGTCCCCCGGGCGCAGCCCCGCCAGCGCCGCGCTGCTGCCCTCCTGCACCCACAGGATGTAGCACGGCCCGGAGCCGCTTATCCGGAACCCGAAGGACTCGGGCCAGCCCTGGTTGGTTGCCGGCATGGCTGCGACTGGAAAAGAAGGAGGGAGAGAGAGGAGTTGTGATGGCTTTTCCCTCCTTAGGGGTCGTTCCTGCAGGAGCCCACCGGGTGGGGGGTTGCAGTGTGTGCTGTGCCCCCCTCACCGTGGGAAGAAATGTCCCAAGAGCCTGAATTTCCTCTAGATTTCCTTAAAATAACAGCTTTTACTCTGTCTTTGGCTGCTGGCGGTGCCATTGAGGAGGCCACGTTGGCTGGGAAAGCTGGGGCTACATGTGGCACTCAAATGTGACCTGGCACAGCCCTGGTCTCACCTGTGGCACCCACCTACCCCCTCTCCCCAGGAGCCTCGTTTAGGCACCTTCTTGTATTGATTTGTCTATCAAAATGATTAGTTCATTTCTCTGATACGTTACCTTAATGAATAGATGATCCAGGGATTTAAACCAGCTTGATTTTAACCAGCTCAACACTCAATATTTTAGCTGTTTGCAATTACAAAATTACTGTAAATTCATTAGAATTTGCCAGATCCTCACAGCTCTCCCAGGATCATTTCTTTGTGCCCTCTCAGTCCCACATATGAGTTGTCCTGATGGCAGCATCCCAAAATGGTGGGGTGAAGGTTTTCAGCGAGACTTGTTTGTGGTTCACGTGAAGGATTTGGACTGGCTCCATGGAGATGTCAGGCACATCAGCCCTGAACATCTGCAGGAGTCGTCTTTGCCCAGGGTAAACCCGGCCAGCTGATGTGCACGGTGTACTTGGATGCCCTTTCCATGCTGTGCTGTCCAGCTGACCTCGCTATGGTCCCTTCCAACCCTCCCATTCCGTGGTCCTGTGATGTGTAAGTGCCTGCACTGCCCACTGGCACTCACTAAAATAATTCACGTGTGGTTTTCCTCTGCGTTTGATCTCAGCTGTCTGTGAAGATGCTTCCCCCCCCCCATGTTTACTCCCTCTGTGTCACTGAACACACATTAAGCACTTACAAAAATGAAGCTCAGACAATTTTACCTGGGCAAATTATCTTACAGAGACTCTGAGACTCAGAGGGGAAGAGCTGAGGGTGAAGCTCGGGGCAAGCCTGACAGCAGCAGGATGAAACCCATCTGTGACCAAACCCCATCCCCGGGGCTGCTGAGCACAAGTTCTGACAGCTTCAGCAGGAGCCCAGTAAGCACCGGGATGGTCCCAGCGCTGCTGCTCTGGGCTGTCTCCAGGGAGAAGCCCGGCAGATCAGCAGGGAGCTGCACCCCCTTCCACCTCGCCGCCCCTCGGCTCGAGCACTTACAGAAGTCCGCGGCCATCCAGGCAAGCCGGGGGCTCTCACCGGCGGCAGGTTTGTCCCACCGAGGGCTCGAAGCTTTCTCAACTCTCCTCCATCACCCCCGGAAGGGCTTCCCATGTACCCTCAGGCCTCCTGGGAGCATCTTCCCGGCTTCCCCGTCCTCGCTGCAGCCGCCGGGGTTGGGGGCCGGTCCGGGGTGGGTGAAACGGCTGCCGTGGCACCGGGACAGAGCGGGCAGGGCGTGGCTGCCCCTTCCCGGCCTTCTTATGGGAGCCCTGCACCCTTCCAGCTGCTCCAGCTCAGCGCCAGACACACACCAAAGTCTTTCTGGCCTTTGCATTTCCTAATTAACTTTATTTCCATCGCACAGAGGAGCGCGGGCAGACTAATTGCCGTGCTCGTCCTGGCTGAGCCTGGTGCTGACCTGAGCCTGCAGATCTGGGGGGAATTAGGAGCTGGAAGGAGGGAAAACAGATTAGTGCCCGTGGAGGGAAATCCTTACCCACAGGGCAAATCCGAAGCGACAGCGCCGTGCGGAGCCGCAGGGACAGCGCCGGGGGCACCCGGGCGTGCCGGGACCTCGCCGGCAGAGGTGAGTGAGACACCGGGATTCTGGGAGTACAGCCTACACCTGGTTTGCTGCAGGGATTTTGGGGCCGAGGACTTTGGGGCTCACCAGGAGAGCTGTCCCCAGCCAGGCTGCTCCGTGCAGGGTCCTCGCAGGGGGGAGCAGCCGAGTGTTCAGCCACAGAGGCCCCCGCGCTGGCACCGACTGTCCCTTAAGCTGCTATTTCTGATTTTCTCCTCGGCTTCCTCGGCACTGAGGGATCCCAGGGCTTAGCACGCTAAGAGGTTTTAGGGAATTACACGTCCTGCTGCGGCACCGGCGGGAGGGGCGTCTGCATCTCTTCATGGACCCCGCAGTGATCCGGCCTCCCCTCGCTCCGGCACGGGCCGTGCTGCCGGCGGCGATGGGCGGGGTGGGAGAACGCCCCCGGGACACCCGGGACAGCTGGCACGGGGGAAAACCTCCCCGGGACACCAGGGACAGCTGGCACGGGGCTGGGCTCAGCCTTAGCAAGGAGAGCCGTGGATCCACAGCCTGAGGATGAGCACAATGTGGTGGAGGGTCTTCCCCCTGCTAAGGACCTCTTCCTCCTCTTCCTGCTCCTCCTGTCCTCTCCAGCTCCTTTCTGGCAGGTTCTTCTGCACAAATCTCCTTCTGAGCAGCAATCCCCGGACTTGGGGGCATGTGTCCTCCCGTGATACTGACACACACAACTCCTACAAACTCATGCAACTCTGTTACTATTCCCTGCCCAAACAGTCAACACTTCAATTAATTCTTTTTGTTGTTGTTGTTGTTCAGCCAGTGAGGTAATTGCTTCTTTTCCCTCCATTTTTAACTGACTTGAGCACTTTAAACACTGACAGTGAATTTTAATCCTTGCAAGAACTGAGTTCTGGGATCCCAAGTGAATGGAGATGGTTTCCATTAAGACCTTCTGCCAGGCTTTGACCAGATGAGACTTTCTAAGTGATTTTCACAGTGTTTGGACTGAATGAGCTTCATCCCTCTGAGTCTCAGCCTCTGTCCGGGTATTTGCTGGATGGTTGTCCTTGAGCACAGCCTGGAAGGGCACTGAGAGGACGGGCTCCTCAGCACTGCTGGTGCCAGTCCCAGTGTGGTGGCCCTCACTGAGCTGTGGCCCTGGGCTGTGCCCAGGGACTGTGGCACACAGACCCTGCCTATCCTCCCCCAAATAAAGCGCTTTGTGCCCACCCCCAGCCCCTTCTGTGCCACCAGGCTTGCCAGGCGACATCCAGTGACCCAAGCCAAGCTATTTCTGTACCTGCAGAAATTCTGCTGTCTCAGTAGGATGGGTGAAAATGACTTTTTCCTTCCTTCCTCCATCAGGTCCCAAGTGTCTTGGGCTGCACCCCAAGACCGCTGTGCCCCAGGAATATTTTGGCTGCATTTCTCCCTCTCATGTCCTGTTTGGTGCACTGGGGGCCCAAGTGGGTGCACTGGGCTTACCAAGGGAAAAAAGAGACTCTTCCTGAAACTCAAGCTCCTCCCCTGCCTCCCACCAAGACGATTCATCTCCTCTTTGGCCGAAGCCGCTGGAGCATCCCTGGAACGCTTACCTGTGCTGTCTGAGCTCCAGCCAGCGGCACAGCGGGACCCAGAGCTGGGAAAACCATCCCAGCAGTTTGGGAGCCGTTGGATCGGTGGCGCGGCGGCCGCGACCGGGCGAGTTTGAGTTTCTCTGGCAAATTCCAGGCAGGCACCGTAACCCAATCGGCCCCCGGCGGGCGGTTTCAGTTGTCAGACAGCGCGGAGGGACGGGCCCAGCGCCGCATCCTGCCTGCTCCCACCTCATCCCGGCCCCAGGTGGGAGCCAGCAGGTGTGGGAGCCAACCCCCCTCACCTGGGACAGGAGCATCCGGCTTACAAGGGAAGATCGTCCCCAGAGCCCTGGGAAGGTGCAAGAATTTTGCTTTAGGGACGTCAGCAAAGGCCACAACACTGAAGGAGTTTCTGGCGGCTCGTAAGGAACGGCCCGGGACGGGCACGGGCGGCGGGTGGGGCGCTCTGGGCAGTCGGAGGCAGCGCAGCGGGCGCGCCCGGTAACGAGCTGCCCGGCGCCGCGGCAGCTCCGCGAGTCAAGGACTGATTTCACTCATGTTTCTACGGCTCTGTCGCAGCCCCGCCGNCCGCTTCCGCAGGGCCGCGGCTGCTCCGGGCCCTGGCCCGCGGTGACCCCCGTGTGCCCCGGGCCCGGAGCGTGTCCAGGGAAGGGAACGGGGCCGGGGACGGGCTGGAAGGGGCTGGAGAATTCCTGAGGGAGCTTGGAAAGGGGCTCAGCTGGAGAGAAGGGGGCTCAGGGGGGCCCTTGTGGCTCTGCACAGCTCCTGACAGGAGGGGACAGCCCCAGGTCGGGCTCTGCTCCCAGGGACAGGACGAGGGGAAATGGCCTCAGGCTGGGCCAGGGGAGGGTCAGGATGGACATAGCAGGGATTTCCTTTTGGAAAGGGCGGTCAGGCCTCGGAACTGCTCAGGGGGGTTTGGAGTGCCCATCCCTGGGGTGCCCAGGGAGTGTCTGGATGTGGCACTCAGCGCTCTGGGCTGGGGACGAGGTGGGCATCGCGCACAGCTGGGACTGGGTGGGCTTGGAGGTTTTTTCCAACCTATAGGATTTTGGGGTCCTGTGTTTCTGCCTTGGCCCTCAGGGAGATACATAAAACATCGCCCTCTGCTGCGTGCTGCTAGGGGGGCCCTGCCTGGGCTGGGGCTGCTGCATCCCTGAGCCCAGGGAATGCCAGGCCCTGCTGCGGGGACCTGGCACCCAGGGCTCCAACAGCTGCTCCTGTTCCATTCCAGGGCTCGGGATGGACTTCCTGACACTCTTCCTGATTTACCTGTGCTTTGTGCTCGCCGTCACTGCCCTGCTCTGCCTCTGCTCGGGAAGGAAGGAGAGTTTCCTTGGAAGGAGTGTCAACAGGGCAAGCCAGGTAAAGCACTGGGCTTCCAGGTAGAGAATGAACTTCCAGGGGAATGATCATCTCCCGTTCTGGTAATCTGCCCTGCTTTGTTGTGCTAAAAGTTGTGCAACTGCTGTATTTGTTCTCAAAAAAAAAAAAGCTGGTGTATGTGGTTAGAATGATAATATATTTCATCCTGTTTCAATGTCTGCTCTCAAGGAGTTGGGATAGGAAGTAGAAATACAGTTCCTTTGAGATGATCAAATCCTGCACAAGCAGGTAATGAAAATCATTTGGGTCTCCCAGGTCCTGTCCCTGCCTCTGCCTGTCTGGGGTGAACATGGAGCTTTTCACCATGCCAGAAGTGCCTTCTTCAGTAACACCACAAGTTGAAAAATTAAATAATGATCAGGCCCCAGGAATCTGCAGTTTTGTAGTATTGGCTGCTGTCATTGAAGGAAAAAGGTGGGGGATGTTTGAGGATTAAAATAGGGAGAAAATTATAAGTGGTGGCAGATATTTTAGGGGAAGCTCTTTAATGTATGTACTAATGCTGCAGGCTCTTGTTCACTAAGAAGGGAGCAGGAATGAAGATCTTTAAAAGAAGATTAAGAATTGGCATTTTATTGTAAAAACAGGGAATTGGAAAAGCACCAGTTCATTTTTCTGTCTGTTGAGCTGTGTATGAATGAAAACGAAAAAAAAAGCTGTAATATTTGTGGAAGGTAAAGGATGAGAGAATTATCATTTAAATTGCAAATTATATTTAATGCTGTTCACAGGAGTTCAGACAGACTTTTTTTATTACTGGTATTATACTTCCTTTTGGTTTATAGACACACTGTGCAGAGAAATTGATTTTTTTCCCCCATATCTTAATAGCTTCTGCTATGAAGTGTTTAAACAGCAGCAATTAAATTACTGCTGTGGTATGAAGCCACTGTCTGGAGGAATCTAATCAATACCTGTGCCTGGGAAAGAAATACACGTGAATGTAATCAATATTTTACCTGGGATATAAATACAGGCAGTGCTAAATGTAAGGTCACACTGTAAGATAAATTATTATAAGATAAGGACCAATACAATACAACCCCCAGAATATCAGAAGAGTCTGAAGCTCTTAGAGAGCATCCAAAGGATGGACACGAGGGTGGTGAGGGGCCTGGAGGGGCCATGGAGGAGCAGCTGAGGGCACTTGGCATTAGCCTGCAGTGTCTTGAGTTTTCCTGCGGATTCTTTTCTGCTGGGTTTGTTTCCTCTTGCAGCACACTTGAAAAAAAAACCTTCTTTTTACAAACACTCGTCCCTCGAACTGCCGAGCTGAGACGTACCAAATATTCACACCAAAATATTTAGCGTCTTCTCAGCTCCACATATGCTTTTTGCCTCCTGGTCTTTCACATCTGAGGCAAGAAGCTCTCGCTGCATATTTTCCTTCCATGTCAGCTAGAAATAGGCTCAGCTGCTCTAATTCCTGTGCCGTGTTGCTATAGAGATCTGTCGGCTCGGAGCTGCGAGTCAGACAATTCCGCGGGCACAGCCCTGGCTGAGGGCTTTGCTCCATGAACGGGGCAGGTTCCTTCTTCAGCACGTCGAGCTGGGCTTGAAGGGGCAATTAGACATGGAGCCATCGGGCTGGATCAGAGCTGTAGCTGGAGAAACTGGATCTTTTGGGGTTTGGCTGGCTCGTGGATTTTTTTCTCTCTTTTCTGGACCCCCAGGCTTTATCCCTTTGCTTATCTCCCCTTGATCTGTCAGATGGGCTGATGGAGCATATTGTAGCTGGGGAATTGCTCAGTTCTATCCCCTGCTTAACCCAGCCCCACCCTGCACCCACCCTAAGCTCCTTAGAACTTTCACACATTAACCCAGATATGTTTGTTTGGGCCTGGGGGGCTCCCAGGAATATTGGAACCTCAGTCCCATGTGGAAAAGCCCAGCAGCATTCCTGCCTCTCTTCTTTTTCCATGGAAAGCAGGGTCAGGCATTGGAAGTGCCCAGGGGGGTTTGGAGTCCCCATCCCTGGAGGTGTCCAAGGAAGGACTGGACGTGGCACTCAGTGCTCTGGGCTGGGGACAAGGTGGACTCGAGGAACTTGAAGGCCTTGTCCAAGCTTAGTGATTCCAGGATTCCGTGATTCTGCGTGTTGTGGGTGGACTTTATGATCTTGAAGGTCTCTTCCACCTTTGATTCTGTGGTGAGCAGCTCAGATGCTCCTGAAGAGGAGCCTCCTCCCCGGTGCTGTGGCTGTGCAGGTCCAGAACTGAGGGGTGAGGGACTTAAATCTGAGCTTGCCCCAAGGCAGCAGTGATGGCCAGGTAACACAGAGCTTCCTTTCCCTCAGGTGTTGTCACTGGTGATCCCCACCCAGCTCCAGAGGGTGACACACCGGGCACTGCACAGGCTCTTCCACACAAGGTATTACACTTCTATGCCTTTGGCATTATTTTTTACTCCTATTTCTGGTTACTCTTGGGATCTCCTGCCACCATCAGAGCTCTCAGTATTACCCTTAGGAATTCTGTCTCCATTTGGGATGCCTGTCAGGGATTGCAGATTCCCTCTGAGTTTGCCACGCTGTTGTCTCTCCCTTGGTCGTTGTTTAGAGGGTGGACCCCTGAAATGTTTGAACATATTGACAAATGAGGATAATGTGGCTCAGTAACAGATGTTGGTCACACTGGTGGGATGCTGCATCCCCACAGGAATTACCACAGCCTCCCTGGCAGCTGCAGATGGAGTCAG
This sequence comes from Tichodroma muraria, assembly GCA_013390105.1. NCBI lineage: Eukaryota > Metazoa > Chordata > Aves > Passeriformes > Sittidae > Tichodroma > Tichodroma muraria. Next base: position 141,464 of record WAAG01085919.1, on the reverse strand, counting down.
ACAGACTCTCAGTCTCCATCCTATCCCTCAAATCCCATTAGTCTCAGTCCAGCAGCCTGGATGTCCAGGTGGCTGAGGGGGAAGCTGCACAGCTGCCAGCGTGCAGCCTGCTGCATTTCAGGTGGATTTTGTATGTGTGTAAACTCTGGTGCCTCAGAAATGGTTTAAATACCTTTTCTCTGGGGACAGCAGCTTGGTGTGACAGTGACTTCAGGGCTGGAGACCTGCAGCCGTGTGTGAGTGCGGGGGTGGTTCTGTGCCTGTTCTGCTGATCCTCTAACACAGCCTGAGACAGGGAGGTGACACTGTCAGAGGTGCTGGGGGCACTGGGATTCTCCACATATTCTGGAACTGTTGTTCACCACTGCCCACCTCCCGCCACCCTTATTTTCTAACAGCTGGTTCTATTATTGCAGAGCTTTTAAGATTATTTTGGGGGATTTTTCTTTGCTTTCAGAGTAACAGATGTCTTCTGGCAGAATGTTTTGTGGTCTGTTGCTGTGGCATATTTTGTCAGCAGCAAGTGATTATAAGACTTTGTACTGACAGGGAAAAAAAATCCAAAGGACATGTGAATAAAGCAGGGAATTTAGCTGACATATTTAAAGGAGTATATGTGGGAAGAAGAGAAGGAGAAGCCAGTGGATGGGGAAAACAGTATTAATATGCAATCCAAGCTGGCCTGAAAACCTAAAAGAGGTGTCTCCTTGCATTTGGAAAGTCTTTGATCACCTCTGAGTGTACTTGACCTGTTAAGCAGGATGCTGAGTATTAAATAGACTGTCCCCTTTCCTTTCCAGGAGCTGTTTGTTTGTGGTCCTGCACGTAGCCCTGCAGGCTGCAGTCTTTGGGGAATACACCTGGGAAGTGTTTGTGTACTGCTGGGAGCTGCAGTTCCACCTCCTCCTCCTGCTCCTGCCCTACCTGCTGCTGGCTGGGAACCTGGGCTGCTTCCTGCTCTGCTCCCGGGCCAATCCTGGTAAGATAATGCTCGTGCTCTTTGAAAACAGAAAAAAAGTGCTACAAATCTCATTTTTTGGTTCTTTTTCTTGTCTCTTTCGCAGGTACAGTAACAAAATCCAATGCTGCAGCCCTGGTTAAGGTTTATGCCTACGATGGGGTGTTGTTTCAGAGAGGCCTCGTGTGTCCCACGTGCACCGTGGAGAAGCCAGCCAGGTCCAAGCACTGCAGTAAGGATCTGAAATTCCTTGATAACCATGGCAGTAAGACCTTCCCAAAGGAATTCTCCCCCAGGAGCTGCAGTTCCCACTACAGCTGTTCTGTTACCAGCTCAGTGCTCCCAGGGCTCTGTTTGTTTCCCTGGGGTCCCAGCTCACAGCTGCATTTGCCCATCCGTGGAGCTGGTTGGGTGCTGTTTCTTCTCACAGGAATTACCAGTTCTGAGGAATAATTCAGGGTCAGGAACAGCTGAGCTTCTGAGCATCTGGAATTTAAATGAGGAATTATCACCTGTCAGGACCTCAGATCAGGATTTTCTGTTTCATAGTCACAGAATCCTGTAATGGTTTGGGCTGGGAGGGATCTTTTGAGCCCATCTCACGTCACCCCCTGTAGGCAGGGACACCTTCCACTATCCCAGGGTGCTCTGAGCCCTGTCCAGCCTGACCTGGAACACTGCCAGGGATAAGTCCACCAGCTTTTTTTATCATCTAACATAAAGGTGGGAGCTACAATCTCCACCTTTCAGGTGCTTTGCCAGGCAGTGCTGTCAGAGAAACCAAAGTCTTGGAGCTGCAGTCGTGGCGAATAAAAGAGGAAATGGAATACATTGTTTTTCCTCAGGAAGCACAAATTAATTTATGTGCTTCAAAAGCTGCCAGCTAAACCCTGACTGCAACTCCCACATATTTTCAGCTTAAAAAAACCCAAAACATGTAAAGATCAAACTGCTTACTTAAAAATGAAGTGCCAAGACGCCGCTTGTTTTGCCCCTGCCTCCTGGAGGTGTCTGCAGGACGTGCGTGCACCGCTTTGACCACCACTGTGTGTGGGTCAACAACTGCATCGGGGCCTCCAACGCCGGCGTGTTCCTGCTCTACCTGCTCTCCCTGACGGCCACGGCCGGCGCCGTGGCTGCTGTCACGGCCGCATTCCTCATCCAGGTGCTGCTGCTCTCCAACATCATGCACGGCACCTACCTGGATGCCCAGGGACAGGAGCACCCCGTGGAGATTGCTTTCCTCGTTCAGGTCAGTCCGTGCTATGAAGTGTTCTGTCTCGTGCTTTGCTGCCAGGAGTGATGTCCTGTTCCCCCAGCATGCAGGGGTTTGGGACGGACCGCAGGTTTTTAGTTGTTTTACAGGTACAGATTTAGAAAACGGCCACTGCTGAATGCTTTAAAAATGAGGGATTTTTCTCACAGCGCTTCCCATCCTACAGATTCCTGTCCCCAGGATCTGTCACTTGACAGATCTGGTTCATAGAGAAGGAATTTCCATTCCATTGACTGGCTGATGTAGTAAAGTTTAGGGAAGAGCTGAGAGCCCGAGGTACCCTCGTGGAGGTGCTAAAGCAGGACACACCACCCTGGGATGCAGATAGAGTCCCATGTGCACATGGACATGCAGTGCTCGTGGGATTTAACCCTCCTGTATTTTAACTCACTTTTCTCTTTCTCTGCAGCACCTTTTCTTGACTTTCCCTAGGATTGTGTTCATGCTGGGGTTTGTCATCCTGCTCACACTCGTCCTGGGGGGATATTGCTCCTTCAGTCTGTATTTGGCCCTCACCAACCAAACCACCAACGAATGGTGCAAATCCCGAAGGTTTGGGGGTTGCCCCCACCTCCCCTCACAGCCTCATGACAGACCCCTCATCTACAAAAACATTTATTCTAAAGGGATCTGGAGGAATTTAAAGGAAATCTTTAACCCTCCTACAGTGCTGGAAAGGAAGAAGAAAACATGAAGATTCTCTTGTTTCTCTGGGCATTTTTAAGTGTTTTCTAAGACTTTTAGAAAGACTGGGGCTTGGCTGCCCCAGACAGATTTTGGAACAAGATTACTGCAGAATTCATGTATTGGTGCCACCCTCAGTGAGACTCAGGGCCAGCTCAGCCCTGGCCCTTGATTACAGGGATTTGGTCCATCTTCCCAAAGTGACTCTTTCTCTCTGGGAAGGGCTAACACAGAGCAACTGTGAATTTTCAGGAAGCAGCATCTTTCCGTGATTATCTTTCTCTGGGAAACAATTAAGCCATGACTGTTAACAATGACTACAACAGGTTGTGTGCATTTAACTGAAAAAATTATTTCTGATTTTCATCTTACCTGCAGACACCACATCCTACTGCAGCTTTGGAGCATTAACTTCAGGAAGGAAATTAAAGTTTCCCTGTTTTCCTCTCCTTCCAGAAATTCTTCTGTTTGAGTATAATGGAAGAGAAATTGGAAAAAAATATAGTAGGAACTTTAAATAATTTTATTTTTAAAAATGTATTTATTTACATGCCCAATCTGTACAATATGCAATTAAAAATCCATATATGGTTTAAAAAAAACCAAATTCCTATACAATATGGCTTTCCAGCCCCCAGGCTGGCTCTCAGAGCAGCCTGGCTGGCATTGCAGGGTACAATGATGCATTCATAGACCAGTACATAAGGCTATTTGTCCAGGATATCAAAGAAAAGAGAAATACTGCAGTACCATGCCTTGGGAGGCCTGAAGGAATGAGGTTAAAGGCATGAGAGTGTTTCAGTGGTGCTCCACACACACCACAACTCCTTAGGTTTGGTTTTTCAACTTACTTTAAATGCATATATTTAAGTAATCCCTTGTGAGACCCCACATATTTGCTACACTCTCTGAATCCTTTAAAGACCAGACCACTGCTGTCCCGTGGGCAGAGGGAGCCAATTCCTGAAGGATTTTCCTTAATTCGAGGCTGCTGTACAGAATACTGAGTGCCACTTGTGACCTGTCAGTCTCCTTAGCGTGACCAGGCCCAGGGTTTAACTCCCGGTACTGGTTTTACACTGAGAACACCCCGGGACTGCCCTGTCCTGTTTTAGACCTGCACTACCCCGTTTGGGCCTGCACTACCCCGTGAAGCCACTTCCCTCCAGAACGTTCCCCCGGCTCTCCGAGCAGCCCCGGGGCCCGGGTCAGGCTGGGGCAGCCGGGCCCTTTGCAGTGCCCCTCCTCACACGATCACCGTCTGCACCTCCACCTCGCCCTCCTGCGAGGCGGCGATCACGAACTCCCCCGCGTGCTCCATGATCTCGATGTCCTCGGACGCCACCATGGTGACGGTGGCCTCCTGCGCGGCCAGCCCGCCGTCGGCGGCCAGCACGGCGCCGTCGCCGATGGCCGAGGCCAGGGTCATGGCCACCTGCTCGGTGAGGCTCTCGGGCGTGGCGATGGTGATGGTGTCGGCGGCGTCGGCGGCCGCGGCGCCCTCGGCCACGGTGACGTTCTGCACGATGATCTGGTGGCCCGAGTTGGCCTGGTTCACGATCTGCTGCACCACCTTCATGATGTGGCTGTCGACCTGCGAGGGGACGGGGGCTGCGCTGATGCTGGTGCATTTACTGGGAGGATTAAGGACGCTAATTGCTGCACGGGGGCCTGCCAACCGCGGGGCAGCGACAGGAGCAGCTCCGCACTCCAGGCTGCTCCAGCCGCTCACCCCAGGAACAGATGCTGGCATGTGCCACCCCTCCTGTCACTGAAGGACTGCTTTACCTCATGTCTTGTTCCCTCTATTATTTCAGTAGCTTCGCTGGTCTCCATGTCTTCAGTAGAAGTCTGAAAGACAAAGTAAGACGATTCCCTCTTTAGGTTCTTATAATAAGAATTTTATCACCAAGATATAATTCACTGAGATCTTTTACACACAAGTTTTCCTGTTCCCCTCACATGCAGTAGCTACTCCAAAGACAACTCCCTGACATTCCCTCCCAATCCCATTATCAGGAATTACTTAAAATGAACGCACAATGTTCACAAATAACTGAATGTCCTCCCTCAGTAGGATTTGGCCAAAATCCTCAGCATATTTTTCTCCTACTGGAGAAAAACTACGGCAGCACTCAATAATTATTGAGCTGTGTGACCCTGCTGGGATGAGAACTGGCTCTGTGTGACAGAGGGGAAAAGCGAAATACAGAATTCATTGCTTTTGGCAGCCTCTGTTAAAAACAACAGATTATATGGGACAAAGTAGGATAAATAGAAATGGGAGAAAATAGGAGGGAAAGCTGAAGCAAGCTTGTGAGGACCTAAAATCTGGTGTGGTGAGAAGTTCTCAGGCTCAGCCTCCTACTGAACCACTGTTAGTCTCCCCTGCTCCTTTTCCTGGCACACACAGCACTTTGGGAGAGTGGGGAAGCTCCAAGTGATCTCCTTCCAAACAAGGTTAATCCCACGAACTCCACTCTTGCTGTGCAGGCAGGGCAAGAGTCTCTTTTACTTTCTCCCAAAAGCCTGGAGCAGAAACACAGACAACTGCAGTCTTTCCTGACCAAATCCTGTGCTAAATTCCCAATGAGCAGGCTGGCTGTCCCTTCTCACCTCGATGATGTATTCCTGGGTGTCTGCCACCACCGAAGAAAACTCCACCAGAACCGTGTGCGGGTCTTCTGAAAGGACTGTGGCTGCCAAGTTGTCAGCAGACTGACTCTCCTCTGACACTATCACTTCTTCCACCTCTTTCATAGCAAGGAGGCAGCCACCTGCATGGAATTCCAGAAAAACATCATTTTTTGTGACCATCTCCAAAAGTAGCTGGAAGATGCTAGGCAGCACCAACCAGTTCACTTGAGGGGCTCTTGGCCCACCAGGACAAGCCAAGGAACAGCCCAGAAGAGCCCACATGACACCAGGAGCAGAACAGCCCTCTGGTTGTAATTCCAAACAGCACGTGGGTAAATTCAGGTGGTAAAACCACTCAGAGTTTCCAAGCTGTGTGTGAAGAACACACAGGAAGAATTTGGGTATATTTTAAATCATTGATCTTTTCTGCTGAGACATCTCAGTATCTCCTACAAAAGTCCATTTTCTCCTCCAGTAAACTTGTATTATTCCTTTGGAATAATACCATCAGCACTACCTGAAGAAGTCTGGAAATCCCTGCTTAGGAGCTAAAGTAGCAGCAAGTGCAGCCCACCAAAGATTGTTGGTGAGAACTTTACTCGGACATTTCCCTCCCAGAACGTCCCCACTTCCATGGGGGTGATCTGATCCACGCTCACCACCACTCCCACCCACCCCAGCCCAGTCTGCCCAAACCCAAGCCCAGAGCAGGCTCCCCCCAAAGCTCACCTTTGGTTTTGAGGTGCCTGTTGAGGGTGCCGTGCTCGGCGAAGCCGCGCCCGCACTTGTAGCACTTGAAGGGCTTCTCGCCGGTGTGGTGGCGGATGTGGCGCACCAGGGAGCCCTTCTCCCGGAACCCCCGGCTGCAGAACTGGCACACGTAGGGCTTGTCCTCCAGGTGGGTTCGGAAATGCACCTGCTGGGCGTTCTGCACACGCAGGGAGGCAAGGGAAGGGCTCAGAAAGGACACGGCCAACTCGGGGACGCGGGGTTTCAGCTCCCAGTGTGGAACTCAACGTCTTTTATAGGACACAAGGATGATTTTCTTGGGTGGTGGTTTAGGAATGGTACTCCCCAAAGTCAGGGCTCTCACCAAAACTCTCCAAACCATGAACCACTCACTTGCTCCCCCCCTCCCCTTGCAGTGGGCTGGAGAGGGGAATTGGGAGGCACAAAAGGTGAAGATCATGGACTGAGATAGGTAAGAAAACAACTCTACTGATGACAGGGGATACAAGAAAGAGGTGAGCAATTCACCTGCCTGATAATAGACAGGAGCCCCTTTTCCCCACACCAGAATGTTCTGGTTATGTGCCCTCCTGGCTAATGCAAAAATTAACCCCATCCTGGCCAGAACCAGCACACTGTTACTACATAGTTACTCCACACATGAGGGAACACTTTCTTCAGAAACGAGGTGGTTTTACAAAGACTGTCCTTCTTTTGCCCACTAAACCAAAAGAGCTTTCTGGAATTTCAGATCAAAGAATCACTGAATGGTTTAGGTTGGAAAGAACCTTAAGGAACATGTCGTTCCACCCCCCTGCCACGAGTAGGGACATCTTTCACTATCCCAGGCTGCTCCAACCTGGCCTTGAACACTTCCAGGGATGGAGCAGCCACAGCCTCTCTGGGCATCCTGTAAGAGGCAGGCGAGCTGGAACTTGCTCTTTGAGGAAGGAGCAAAGCCTCCTACCTTCTGCCAAAGCCTGGCTCTGGGGAGGCCAGCGTGGGGGTGCTGTGAGGGGGGCCCACCTTTGTCTTGTAGCGCTTGCCGCACTTGGGGCAGGCGTAGGGCCGCTCGTCCGAGTGCACGCGCCGGTGCCCCTTCACGTGGGCAATGGTCTTGTAGAGCTTCCCGCACTCCCCGCAGCGGAACCGCCGCTCGTTCACGTGCACCTCCTGGTGCTTCTTCAGCAGGTAGCCCTTGGTGAACTCCTTGCCACACTCCTCACACTTGAAAGGTTTGTACTCTAGAGGTACAGAGAGAAAAATGTGTGGTTGGTCCAGGGCAACCCGCAGCACAAGGATGTGGTACAGGTGTAACTGAATTTTACAAAAAAACAACCTGGGGAAGGAGAGGAATTGTATTGTCAACCACGTGTGGGGGCTTTCACAGAACCCCAAAATAGCTGGGGTTGGAAGGGACCTCTGGTGACCATCCAGCCCACCCCCTGGCCAGGCAAGGTCACCTGGAGCAGGTGAGACAGGAATGTGTCCAGGTGGGTTTGGGATGTCTCCCAAAGGAGACTCCACACCCTCCCTGGGCAGCTGTTCCAGGGCTCTGCCACCCTCATTGGAAAGAGGTTCTTCCTCATGTCAGGGTGGAACTTGTTGCGGTTTAGTTTCTGGCCACTGCTTCTGGGAGGGATTTGTATGGATTTTGATGGGATCCCCTCTCAGCCTTCCCTTCTTCAGCCTGACCAGTCTCTGACAGCTCCCGCAGTCTCTCCTCATCAGAGGAGCTGTCCATGGCCAAGGTCACAGAGCCACAGCTCAAAACAGCCCCAGCAGCATTTTACCTGTGTGACTCTTGCTGTGAGTTTCCAGGGCAGCAGCTTCATTGAAGGCTTCATTACAGTGAGAGCAGATGTAACGTTTGTACCCGTTGGTTCTTTCTGCAGGTGTCTGCTGGAGAGAAAATGGGAAAACTGCTTTTTTTTTTTTTTTTATTTTGTACTGGTGTGTCCAGTTAGGATTGCTACCCAACTTCCCAATTAACACTCCAGTTTTGACAGGAAAGAGATCTCTGTTGTGGAAAGAGACAGCACATGTGTGAAGTACCACTTCCCTTAAGTCACACCTGCGCAATGTAACTCTAAAACCTGACACAAAGCCACAGGCACGGCAGAGACACGTGAGGACAACAGTGCTGCCCAAAACCAAATACAGACAAGGAAGGTTAAAAATTGATCTGTTGATGGAATACAAACATACAGACTCTGCTCCTTCCAGTTTAGCACACTGCTCCCCACATGGCTCCTCTTCTACTTCCACCCCTTTGTTTTCCAGCTCTTCTGGAGCAGCTGCCGCAGGTTCATCCGGCTTCTGCACCTCCTCCACAGCCACTCTCTCGATGACAATTCCCGAATTCCTCATGGCCTGCCTCAGCAGGTTCTCACTGTTCACTTCCCCCTCGCACGGCAGCTCCTCGGGATGCGGCTGCTGAAGGAACAAAGAGGAAGTTTGGCACGGCAAATCCATGATTTTTTAGAGCAACACTGCTGCAAAGGTCACTCTCTGGGGTGCCCAGTGCTGTGCTATGGGGCTGAAAGATCAGCCAGGGAGCACCTTGGGCTGAGGAGGAGGAGGATGAGGTGGATCTGTACTCTGACAACCCAAGGGATGAGAAGCCCACACGGAAACCAGCCAGAGGAACCCCTTCATTCCACACCCAGATTTACTATCAATACCCGACACTTCTGCTCACGAGGTGAAATGTCCTTTGCCTAAAACACACGGAGGGTGTTCGAGACAAACAACGCTCACATCTGGCTCCAGGGGTTTCGCATCCACCACGGGAAGTTCCTGCATCTGGACGTGGACTTCATGGAGCACGTTGCCTTTCGCATCTGTCACGAGGTGGATGACAGGGGAGGCCTCGATGGATTCGCTGGCTATCGAGGACACCGTGTCTGTGTTGGAGCTGCAGGATCCTGCAAGGGATGAACCACGTGGGGAAATGCAACCCTCAGCAACTCCCTGTGCCCTAAAAAAATCTGCCTTAGAGCACAAGGTGCCCGTCAACGTCACCTTTGTACCAGACTCTCCTCAAACATTCTTGAGGAGTTCACACCTGCCTTAAGGTAATAGATTTGCTCTACAAATTACTTTTTTTCTGGTATAAAAAATATAAACTCAAAACCATGGGAATACTTTTTATCATAAATAAAAATCATGGAATGGCTTGGGTTGAATGGGATCTTACAGGTCATCCCGTCCCACTCCCTGCCATGGGCAGGGACACCTTCCACCATCCCAGGCTGCCCAAGCCCTGTCCACCTGGACACTTCCAGGGATCCAGGGGCAGCCACAGCTTCTCTGGGCACCCTGGGCCAGAAGGAATTTCTATTCCAAGTGCTGTGAGGGGTTGGCTTTATCAGACAGGAGTCAGGTCCTGGCAGCATCACTGACCTGATGGCAGATCATCTTTGTTGACAACTATTTCTTTGGTCATGTTGAAACGGATTTTTTCAGTGCAAGGTGTCAGAGATTTAAGGTGCCGAGTCAAAGCTCCCGATTCCCGGAAGCTTTTCCCACATTTCTTGCATTTGTAAGGTCTTTCATCTGGAATAAAAGATGAAAGAATCATGATTGGACAAGAATCAAAACAACCAAAATAAAGTTAGCACTGCCAGAAGCAGCTCTGTGTGACAGGCTGAAGAACATGTTCAGCTTTCTACAGCACATGGCTGTGCCTATCCCAGAACCCCAAATGCTGGGCAGCTCAATGGTCTCAGCTCAGCAAAACATGGGATGCAGCAAGGAATTCCACTGGAAGGCAAATGGATAACCACAGACAGCTCCAGGAACAAGGAACTCTTATTTTGGAGAACTCTTACCCGTGTGCCGCCGATGGTGTCGGATCAGAGACCCCTTTGTCCTAAAGGAAGTCCCACAGAGTTTACACTCATAGTCCTTCCTGCTGCTGTGAGTGATCATGTGAGCTTTGAGGATGCTGGCCTAGGAAAAGAATTTCCTTTAAGAGAAGTTCCAAATAGTTTAAGGATTTTACATTTTAGCTGTAAAGAACAACAGAGCTCCTTGTGAAAGCAGAACTTCCCTCTGGGAAGTGTGGCAGGCAGTAAAGCCCACTGCTACTGAGTCTTGGGATCTCTTAGCTTACAGCCAGCCTAAAAGGCTCCCCAACCCCCACCAGCAGAGGGGATACTCACAGTTTTAAATGTCTTCTGGCACAGCTCACACACGTATCGCCCCTCCTTGTTCACCTGCAGCTTGACCTTGATCAGCTCGGTGGAAATGTCCTGCTCCTGCTCCTCGGGGCTGCCCTGCTCCTCACTGACCTCCCCATCCACGTGGCCATTCGGGTTCTCAAACACATGGTCTCCTGCTACAATGACCTCTTTGATGTGCCCACTGCCTGGGAAAAGGTGGGGAGACACTTGGGTTCTTTACAGGACACAGCTTTACCCAACAAACCATCTACTGTTTGGGCATTTCATGCAGAAGGAAGGAGATATTTTAAACTTGCAACTTGAATCTTTGCAACATTTTCATTATGGCAGTATAAAATGGGCACTACTGGAATATAGTTTAACATTTAATTTGTATTAATTAGTTGTATTAATTAAGCTGGAGGACGGTAGATTTAGCATAGATATTGCAAAGGAATTGTTCCCTGTTGGGGTGGGGAGGGCCTAAACACGGCAGGGGGTGGCACTGGTTGGGCTTTAAGGTCCCTCCCAACCCAACCCATCCCATGACTATTCCATGACCCTGACGGGGGAGGATTGCAGAGCTGGCCCAGGGCTGCCTCACAGAGCTCAGCAAGCACAGCCCCCCCCAAATCCCAGCGACACAGAGGTGTCACCCCCCCAGCCACAACCCAAAGCCATCAGGAGAGGACACAGATGAGGGAAGAGGTACCAGACCCACCCGGGGGTGCCAAGGCAGCACCCCAGAGCTCACCTACGATGGCCGAGGCATCGCTGATCTCCTCCGCTATGGAAGATGCTTCAACAACAATGTGAGCAACAGTTATGGACTCCTCGACAGCAGGAACCACCTGCTGGCACAGAGCACGTTTCAGCAGGCAGGTTCTGCCTGTCTAAACACACTGCTCCCTCCCCTCCAACCCAACAGACCGTGGCATCCTAATTATTTCCAGCCCCGGCTCGGAGAAGCCGCTGTCACCTTTTGTCCTTCCTGGCCGAGGAGCCCGGCGAGCGCGTCGGGAGGGCGCTGGCAGCCCTTCTGCAGCTTGTGCTGCACGAACTCCTCCAGCGAGCTGAACTCCGACTGGCAGCGCCCGCACTTGTGCACGTCATCCTCGTCTGCGGGGGAAACGCCGTCAGCGGGGCCGGGACGCGGCCCCACGGGATGCCGGCACGGGGTCGGGGTGAAGGGACCACGGCGGTCGGTGTGCTCCCCACCCAGCCCAGCACCGGGCCCGGTATCGCGTCCACACGGACTGGAGCAGCCCCACAGCCTCTCCCGGCACCGTGAGACCCCCAGCACCGCCGCTCTGCCGGGTCCCCCGGAGGGGTGCGGGGCGAGGCACGCGGAGCTCCCGCCGCCTCCCGCCCCGCTGACAGCACCGGCCCGGCCCCCTCACCCACCGGGCCGCGCCGCCCCCAGGCCTGGCGGCG
>WAAG01085919.1:115204-128820 GCA_013390105.1 Tichodroma muraria | reverse complement strand
CGGGCCCGCCGCCCTGCCCGGCCCCGCGCCCAGCGACTGGGTGCAGGCGCCGCTCGACCCCGCCGTGCGCGCCGTGCTCGTGGGCTTCGACGAGCACTTCAGCTACGCGAAGCTGTGCCAGGCGCTGCGGTACCTGCTGCGCGGCGGCCCCGACTGCCTCCTCGTCGGCACCAACCGCGACCACCGGCTGCCGCTCGAGGGCGGCGCCGGCATCCCCGGTGCGCGGGGCGGGGGGCGTGCAGCGGGTGGTCCCGGGCCTGGGGGGGTCTCCGTGCTCAGCTCTGCGGCTCATCGCACCTCGGTGTTGTGTTGATAAAACGCGAGAAGTTCCACCTCAGCCTAAGGAAGAACTTCCCTTGGGGAGTGGCAGAGCCCTGGAACAGCTGCCCAGGGAGGTCATGGAGTCTCCGTCTCTGGAGACCTTCCAAAGTCGGCTGCACGCGTTCCTGTGTCACCTAATCCAGGTGGCCGTGCCTTGTAGGGGGGTTGGACTGGATGATCCCCAGAGGCCAGCTCCAGCTGTCCTGGGATTCTTGGCAGCCTGAGCTGGAGGCATCCTGGAGCCTTTCCTCTTCAGCAGTCCTGAAAGAGAGAGAATCCCTACTAATCCTTTCTTTGCGAATAGGAGTTCCCTTTTTTGACGCTGTGGGATGGAATTCCGACCTCCTGGCAGGCTTTGCACACCACCTCTCCTGGGACCGACCCGGCCCTCTGCCTGTAAAGCCGAGGCGCCGCATTCCCAGTGTCCTGAGCGGGTTTGTCCCGGCTCGTGTGGACGCCGAGAGCCTTCTGCCCCTAATCCCTGCTGCCTGTTCCCCGCAGGGACAGGATGCCTGGTGAAGGCCGTGGAGACGGCGGCGCAGCGCGAGGCCTTCATCGTGGGCAAACCCAACCGCTTCATGTTCGACTGCGTGGCCGGCGAGTTCCAGGTGGACCCCGCGCGCACCATCATGGTGGGGGACCGGCTGGACACGGACATCCTGATGGGCAACAGCTGCGGCCTCACCACGCTGCTCACCCTCACCGGGGTCACGGCGCTGGACGAGGTGCGGGGCCACCAGGACAGCGGCTGTGCTGCCAGGCACAGCCTGGTCCCTGACTACTACGTCGACAGCATCGCCGACCTGCTCCCGGCCCTGGGCGAGTAACGGGGCCCGGGCGGCAGCCTGTGGCAGTAACGTACGCACTAGATACTCCCCGGAGTTAGAACCCTTAGCTTGTCTCCTCTCTGTCCTCTCGGTATGATTCTGTTTACATCTCAGTCTGAAATGCACTTTGGAACAAAGGGGGCATTACAGTGGCACCCGGGGCTGGGGCTTGGGGCTGGGTTTAATCATGAATGCATCGATCCAGTGTTGGTGGTGCTCCACGGCACAGGGTCCTCTGGGCTGAGCTGGGGATGTGGAGCTGGTTGATCTGAGGACAGGGACCATGTCCTGGCCGTGGCTCAGCCCGGTTTGTTCAGGGAAACGACTCTTGGGATGTGCAGTAACTCTGGTTGTGTTTGGAGATACTTGTGGAGCTGGTGTTTGCCCTTGGGATGATTCTTTTTCCCAGCTGGGGCCCTGTTCAGAGGCACAGCCCCACGCCAGGTCACACAGATTCATCTCCTTGGTTTGACCTCTGCACATTGCACTTGTGATGCAGACTGGGATGATCCCACACAATTCCAGACTTTGGCTGCTGCACACGATGCCTGTCCAAGGTCGAGTGTGTGTAAAGTGCATGTACACACAGGCACTCCCTGAGCATAAAGATAGAGCAGAATATATTTAAATTATAAATAGAGTCTATGATAATATATCTTGTTTCCCAGGAGGAATGTACTTCACTGATTTAATTCTCCTAAACCATTGCATTTGGTAATGCAGAGAGTCTGTAGCCACGCAGGACTGTCCTTCACTCCTGCTGTTTCCCAGAAATCCCTGGATCGATGCGTAGCGAGCTCCTGCACTTCCCTCAGCATCAAGGAGCCACTTGCCTTGGCTTTAGCTGCACAATCCCAATCCCTGCTCAGTCCGTGGATGGATGTAGTGCCCAGGACAGTTGTCCACAGGGAGCCCTGTGGGTCCTGGCTATGTGTGACAATAGCTCGTGCTTCCTTCCCATCCCTGAGGTTCAGATCTTCCGCGTGTGCCGGCAGGGGCCGGGCACGGTGGGTGGTGAGGAGCAGTGCTGGCTTGCTCAGGGATGATTCCGTTTGATCTCCAGGTGGGATTGGGCAATGAGGGGCTCACCACAGGGTGGGTTTTGTGCTGCCCAAATCCCACAGTGAAAGCTTTTGCGTTACAGAATTAATTGAAAATTATATATGCAGATAACACGCTTTTATTCCATAGATTTCAATATCTACAGTTTAATTAAAGCATTGGTTTTCCTTCCTGTCCAGCTGAGGAGCTCGGGCAGTGCTGATGCCATTTCCTGCCTGGTAACTTGTCACCTTGTTTGTACAGCAATAACCCTGCAGTCCAGAGGGTCTCAGTGTTCCCAGGAAATTGGCTGAACCTCTGAAAGGCTGTTTGTTTATGATTTGGAGTTGTGGAAGGAGGTGTGGATAACCTCTTCCCTGCTCCTGTCTCCAGACGAAGAACTGCAAAGTCCCAGAGGCAGAACTTACCCTTTGATGTGGGTAACATGGAGATGGACATTATGGACTCACTGCAGGTTGTGTCTGGTGTAACAGTGTGGGTTTGGATTCAGTCTCTGGTGCTTTTTGTGTCAGGAAAAGGCCAGGAAAGACTGCAGCACCCCTCAGGCAGCTCTGCCAAGGGCTCTTGCTGGCAAGGGAGCCATTGCCTGGGCTCAGGGATGCTGGAATATGCTGGTGGTGGTCTCAGTCGTGCTTCAAAACTGTTCTGACTTCCAAACAGTTCTTAATCCTCTACTTGAATTCCCATTAAACTCTCAAACCTGCTCTCCCTGGCGTTGTCTCATTGTGTGGTCTCATCTCCGTGAGCTTTGGTGCAGCCGTGCGTTGGGAATCCTGGGAGTCAGGGATGCAGTTTGGGAAAGGACCTTAAAGCCCATCTAGTGCCACCCCTGCCATGGGCTTGTTGTCCTGTGCCAGGGCCTGACAACATCTAATCCAAACCTCTGGCAGTGAAGCCATTCCTGTTTGTCCTGCCCATGCCCTTGGCCAGAGTCCCTCTCCTTTCTTGTGGGCTCCCTTCAGCCAGGTTCTTCAGCCTGGGTTGTGCTTGATAGGAAAACGTCCAAAACCTGCATTTTCCCTGGACATAAAGGAATGTTGAGCTTTTCCTTTCCTCCACACTGTAGTTATGTCTGGCTGGCAGGTCTGGAACATTCAGGGGGCTCCTGGACTGCGAAGGTCTGGGTGCTCAGGGCACGCTGCTCCCACAGGGAGATCCTCAGGACAGGACACGGGTGACAGTGCAGCGCAGGCTGTGGTGGTGACTTTGTGGCACAGCCCCTTTCCCTTTTTCTCTGAGGGTGGCACAGGTGTGCCTGTGCCAGCCCAGGCTCAGCAGGACCAACACCGAGCTCCGGCAGCACCGAGTTCCCCTTGAAATGTGGGAATTGCCGCTGCTACAAGGGCAGGCTGCCACTGTTCCCTGGTGATTTGATCTCTCAAAGAGCCTCACCTGGGCCCGTGCTGGGCCGTGCCAGCGCCCAGGGCACACAAAGGCCCCGATTGTGGCTCCTGCCCATCCCGGGGGTGAGCAGGAAGAGCCGCGCTGGGCACTGACAGCAGCGCTCAGCTCCCGCTCCGGCCTCAGGTTTCCCCGTCCTGCGGAGCCCTTTGGCTGCGAGGGATGGGTATTTATGCCCCACAGACACACGTTTAGGTTTCCCAGGTGTGCCTGGAGCCGGGATCATGCCCAGTCTGTGCTTGGGCAGGAGGCAGAGCGGCAGCAGCCAGGTCCTCGCCTGAAGTGGAGGATGGAAGGAGGGGACGGTGGCGGCCGTGCTGCCCCTGCAGTGAGTATTCCCTGTTCCTGCAGTGAGTATTCCCTGTTCCTGCAGCTCCTGGGCAAAAGCTGGCTCTGTCCTTCCTCTTTGGACAAGGGTGTGACAGGACAAGAACGGCTTCCCCCTGCCCAGGGCAGGGTTAGATGGATATTGGGATGGAATTGTTCCCTGTGAGGGTGGGCAGACCCTGGCACAGGGTGCCCAGAGAAGCTGTGGCTGCCCCTGGATCCCTGAAAGTGTCCAAGGCCGGGCTGGACAGGGCTTGGGGCAGCCTGGGATGGTGGAAGGTGTACCTGCCCATGGCAGGGGTGGCACTGGATGGGCTTTAAGGTCCCTTCCAGCCCAAACCATTCCAGGATTCCATGATTCTATCACACAGTGCCTGCTCTGTGCTTGCCTGATCCCCCTCTGAAGGGGCTGAGCTCCTGCCATTCCCATGGATCCTGGCAGGGTTTTGTTCATCCCCAGCACCCCCAGTTCAGCACCTGCCAGGCAGCTGCTGTCAGCTGGACTGAGGTGTCTTGCAGGTGCCTGGGCTTGCCTGGGATAAACTGGTCAGGTAGCAGGGCAGAGGAGCCGCTCGGGGTGGGTGTGAGCTGTGCCATCCCATGGCACGGGGCTGGGAGCTGCTGGAGTTCTTTATCTGCACCTTTCCCACTGGAGGGAATTCCACTGGTTATTGAAAACCTGTCCATTACTGCAGGGCTGGGGCTCTGCTCTGCTGGAATTGATAGTAGTTCAGATATGTGCACTCCTAACTCGCTGCTTTTCTGGGGGAATAATCTGGAAGTTCCCTGTTTCCAATCAAGATCCATAACTGTCCTAAGGCTGGATGAGCCCATCCTTGTGCAGCTGGAGCACATATAATCCTGAGCAGGGACTGAATTCCTCTGGCCTTCAGAGGATTGAGAAACAGGTTCTTTTTAAATGTGGGCTCTGTTTGAGATTATTGAAAGCACATTTTCTGCTTTGTAAAAATCCCGTTATGTGCCATGAAGTTAAATTTAATTGCTCCAATATAAGAATTAAAGTAAATTAATAGAGCCAATAGAAATGTCACAGCACTGCCAAGCTCTTTTCCTTGGTCTCATGGAAAACAACTTAGCAAGAAAATCCAGCACAGCCAGACATAGGGAGGGGAACAGAAGCAGGGTCACTCTACACAGGGGCTGATTCCAATGCTGACAGTCCCGCTGGGGATTTCTGGTGTAAACCACAATAATTTAATTTGTTGTTGCCTGTGTCTGGAAATCTGCTGCTCCAGCCCTGCCCTGGGGGCTTTGCAGCTTTCCTGGCTGTGGCAGTGCTGGTTACCAGGATGCTGGATCTGGAATTCCAGTGCTGTGGGATAAAGGCTCCGTTATTCCAGGTGCTGCAATAGTTTGGCAGCTCTACATTCCAACCAGTTTGCACAAGGATTTGTGCCATGAGTTGGAAACATGTTTGATGAAGAAGAATTAGCAGAAGGGTAAATTTTAACTCCTGTTCCTCCTTCTTTTGCCCTGGCTCCCAGGACAGGAGGGCCACAGCACGCTTCCCAGCTCCCTCCAGGACCTTCTGGATCATCTTGTCCATTGCCTTGTTGTTTTTTTCAGTTGTTGGCATCAGTGTCGTGGGGGTTCTCAGCTTCTCCCCCAGCTCTGCCCAGGTAAGGGATCCTGATCTGGGCAGGAAGCCTCCTCCTGCCTGCAGCCCTGAGCTGTGTGGGAAGCAGCTCCCAGGAGGGATGGGTGGGCTGAGCTCTGGGCCGAGTTTGGCTGGATCAGTCCCTGGATGCTGCAGGGAGGTGCAGGCGGGGCAGGGTGGTGCAGGCAGTGCTGTGGCGGAGGCTGGGAGTCCTCTGGCCCTTTCCTCCAGCACCTGGTGCCTTTGGCCTGAGGGGCACTGGGGGTGAGGATGGAGCCGTGGATCATCCCTCCCGTGGGTCAGAGCCTCCTCCTCTCCACTGCTGAATCAGACAAGGAGCAGGGGCCAGCACAGGGCCAGCTGGGGATGCTGGTGGGAGATGCTGCGCACAAGCACGGAGCAGCTGCAGGTGAGTGCTGCCCTCCCACTCCTCGTGCCCAGGCTGGCTCCCAGCTCGTCCGAGTGACACTCCAGGGCCAGCAGGACCCGCTGAGGAACCAGACAGCCGTGGTGGACAAGGCCAGGAGCACCGTCACCTACTATGTCACCTCGCAGAGCAACCTGAGCGCCGTGGTGCTGTACGACAGCAGGAACGTGAGTGCCGGGGCATCCCTGCCTCCTCAGCTCCTGTTTGCTGCCTTTCTCTGCACCTTTAGTCACGAAACACAGAGCAGGGGAAAGGAGAATGTCCATAGCAGGGGTTTCCTGGGACAGGGGTGGGCGTGTGCTGCCTGCTCCAAGGGGCACATCTGTCCACAGGGCTACGTGTGCTACAAGCCGCTGGAGCGGCGAGCCTGCTACCTGAGGAGGATGGAGCCCTGGGACCTGCAGACCCTGCAGATGCCTCTCAACACCTCTGAGTACAGCGTGAGCAGCTGCTGCAGCATTCCTGGGATATCTGGGGGATGGACTGAGCTTTGCACAGGGCTGCTGAATGTTCTCCCCTGTGTGGATTTGCAGGGGTGACTCTCCACCCCCAAGGATCCAGGGCAGTGGTCCCCCTGGATCACTGCCAGGGGGAGCAGTGGCAGCCCCTGTTCTGACTCACTGCTCACAGGAGCAGAGCTGTGCCCCCAGGCTGGGCTCTGAGCCAGCTCTGAGCAGCAGCTCCTGGGATTATCCATACCGTGGTTCCTGTGGGAAGCAGCCGAGCTGCAGGCTGGGGCAGGGGGATGTGTCCCGTGGAGGTGAATAGCAGGGCTCCCACAGGACCCACTCCCACTGGATTCTGTTACCTGCTCAAAAATCTGGGGGAGGAAGAACAAAGGGGGTTTGTTACCAGCTCTCAGGGAAGAGAGTTGGAGGCAATCATGTATACAGACCCTCAGAACAAAATGTCAGTGGATGCCTGGGCAGGGGCAGATTCCATTTCCAGAAGACAGAAAGCCCCATTTCTTTGTGCCCCTGCCATCTGCTATCCATTTCCTCGGGGGCTCCTGGGGGCTCCTTGGTCCTCACCTTACTCCCAAAGAAGTGTAGGAACACAGGCTCACAAAGGGGATGCAGGGAGAGGAAAGCACCTGCCCAGCCCTGAGGCTCCTAAATGGAAATAAAACTTGGTAGTGCTGGGGTTGCCAGCAGCCCACAGACAGAGAATGAGACCTGGCAGCCTCACCCTGGGAGCTGGGGCAGGGCACCTGGCAGGAGAAACCTGCTGGGGTACAGAGCACTCCTGGGGTGCCCTGGGAGCCAAGCAGGGCTGTGGGGCCAGAGGGACAAAATGCCTTGGGAGGAACCAACAGGGATATTTCTTTCAGGCTGAGCAACTGCCGCACCACAACAACCAGACCAAGTTCTACCGGGAGTTCCTGGGCATTGTGGCAGGGGAGCAGCTGGAGCCCAGGGGCCTGGGGGAGGCTGTGCAGACCCTGTGTGAGCACACATCCATCTTCTGGGTGCGGAGAGGGCAGGGTAAGTGGGGCAGCCCCCTCAGCAGGGGAAGCAAGAGCTTTTCTAGCACCTCTAAGAGGATCAGGCTCTGCTGCACAGCAGCTGATGCATCCCAGACAGGCTGCCAAGGCCCAGGACAGGGATGGGTAACCTCAAGTGCAAAATTGGACCATTGTGCACCATCCCTGAGTGCTGCCTCGTACCCACGCCCCTGTCCTGAGCCGTGGCACCGGGATGGGCCCTGAGAGCCCCTGCCCCAGCCAGCACACAGAGCTGTCCCCTGAGACATCACTGTTAATCCCTGTCACCTTCATCCTCAGCCAAAGCAGCCTGCTGAGCTGTCAGCCTGCTCTGTCTATCTCCAGCTTTAATAAGAAAGGTCATTCCCTGAGGCTTTCCCCTTGTTCAGCTCCCTGGGGACTCTGCAGCTGCAGGACCAAGGCATTGCTCTCACTGCTGTCCTTCTCGTTGGCAGGGCCGGGGAGGCAGCGTCTCATCTACCTGTGCATTGACATCTGCTTCCCCAGCAACATCTGTGTCTCCATCTGCTTCTACTACCTGCCCGAGTAAGTGCTGCAGCCACGGCCTCCCTCTCTGCCCTCATACTTGAACTGGATTCCTGAAAAGCCTCTGACTTCCACGAGGAAGGGAACACCTACAACATCCCCAGAGCTTCCTGCTGATTCCGTGCCGCAGGTCAGGAGAGTTTAGAGAAACAGGAGGCCTCTGCTCAGCACTGTCAGCACAGACACTCTGCAGCTCTGCTCCAGGGCTGCGCCTCGTCCGTAGGAATTAGGAGACCCAGGCCTAGAGGAGTCCCAGGAAGCAGCTGGAGTTTTGGGGCTCCAGGCTCTGTTCAACACAAGGTGGTTGCTGTTACATCTGGGGGGTGGTTGGCTTTAGGAGAGCAGCTCTCCTAAAGGAGAAGCAAGGCACTCTGTGAAACACTTTGAATAAAGGGATTGCAAACCGAGACAAGAGCTGCTTCTCCTCTTTGATCAGCCTCTCCCATCACTTGCAAAGGCTGACTTTTATTTTTTTCCCACTCTGGGGTATGAGAACATCCAAAGCTGTCAGCAGCCGATGCCCCAGGGATTCCTGCAGCTGAACTGTACCCATGTCCTGCAGTGGGACGGTGCCTTCCTCTCCCATTCCCCCCTCAGAGGCCACAAGTTTCAGCAATGTCCTGCTGGAGCTGAAGCCTGGCCTCACCCCAGGCCGCTGCAGCTGCCCCTGTCAGAGCCCCAGCCCTCTCCATGCAGGAGGGGACGGGTACAGTGCGTGCCCCAGGCTCTGCAGAGGGTCTGGCAAGGCAAGGGGAAACAAGCAGAGGTCCTGTCCTTGCCACACATGCCCATTACCCCAACACGCTGTCATTGAAGGCCAGGCAGACCACGGCTTTCTGGTGGCCACTGTACTCCCTCTTGATCTCTCCTGTCTCCACACACCACAGCCTGGCCAGGTTATCAGAGGAGGCTGGAATAGAGAGTGGAAAGAAGAGTAGGATATATATTACCTTTTAAGGTTCTTTGATACTATTATTATAAGAAATACTTTCCTCTTGCCTCATTCAGCCATCCCTAGGGCTGGTGATGACCAGCAAGGCAGAGCAGCTCAGTGCATTTCTCTGTATGTGGGGTTTAATTCTTTTGGAGAGCAGCAAGTGTGGAAATTACCAGAGGGTTTTTCCCCCTCAGTTTACAGCATGTGAGTCCCTTAAACATGTGTGTTTAAGGGACTCACATGCTGTAAACTGAGGTGAACAGCACAGCTGGAGATCTCCTCTCCAGTTCCAACAGCTGCCCCACTGCAGCAGCACAAAATGCTCCAGCCAGCAGAACTGGGTGCTCCCACCTCACACCCCCTGTGGCCCAGGCTCTGGCCACGTCCCAGCCAGGGTAACTGCTCAGGCCTGGCTGCTGCAGGGCCCTGGCACAGCCCAGGTGGTGCCTCACCTGTGACGATGTACTGGGAGTCCCCGGAGAAGGCGCAGTCCCACATCCAGCCCCGGGACGTCTCCCCAGGGTTGTTGCTCTTAATGCTCAGCTCTGTCATCAGAGAGAAGTTTGAAGTCCTCCAGATCTTGCACGTCTGATCTGCAGAACAGGTGGCCAAGAGCCTGCAAGGAGGAAACATGTGAGGGCAACCTCATCAGTCACTGTCCCCCTGTGGATGTCTTGTTACCACAGACGTGGGCCAGGGCCAGTGACGGCCTGGAGACGTGCCCCCACTGCAATCAGATCTCCTTACACCTGCACCGTCTGATTTAGGAGATTCCAGCTGAACAGACTCCGAGAAGGAGCTCACACTGCAGCAGCTGGATCCCAGCTGCAGAGCAGCTCACGGCTGCACACCTTGCTGAGCTCAGGGAGCACGAATGGGACATCCATGACAGCAACCCTGTGGTGCCACACCCCTGCCTCGTCCCGCTCCTCCCTGGGGACCTGCAGTGTGGAACCAGCAGCAGCCACAGCTGGAGGCACAGCTGGAGGCACAGCTGGCCCCTGCCTGCCCAGAAAGGCCCATGTTTGCCCCTTGCCCCGGGAGGGAGGTGAGGGGCTCCACACTCACGTGGAGTCAGGGCTGAACTTGCACTGCAGGGCGTAGCGGTTGTGTGCCGGGATCTTGGTCTTGGGGATCAGCTGCGTCACCTCCTCGCCGATGCCACCCGTCAGGTTCCACACGTAGCAGCTTCCCTGCAGACAGCCAGCGGGATCTGTGTCCAGGCTGGTGGACGGCCACCCCAACCCGGCCCAGCTCGCCGCCCGAGCACGGCGCGGCGGCTCCGGCGGCGCTCACCGAGCTGTTCACGGCCGCCATGTAGCTGGCATCGGGGTCGATGTGCACCGAGTTCACCGACACCTCGGGCTCGGGGATCAGCTGCTCGTTGTGGTCAGTCTTCAGGTCCCAGATGTGGATGGCCCCGCTCTGGTCGCCCACGATCAGCTCTGCCTGCAGGGACACACGGCCAAGAGCCGGCTGCCCACACCGTGCCCGTGCAGCACCTGGGCCGGGTTTGAGCAGCCGGGCCCTGTCCTGCCTCCTGTCCCCCCAGCTCAGGGCTGTTTCACACCCTGGCTGTCCCAGCTGGGTACTGACTCCCGTGATGCTCTGCAAAAGGCTGTTTCCCTCCCCAGAAGGGTTTGCTGATTTTCTAAGCCCCAGAGCAAACAGAGCTGTGCCAGGTCCAGGGCTGTGGCACAGCTGCAGCTCCAAACGACATCCACAGGAGCCAAGTGGTTTTCAGCACGTCTGAGGCAGCATTAAGGGGCAGGCTGGCCACTGAACAACTGAAGCACTCAAGGGTGCAGATACCTGAAAAACACAGCCTGAAGTGGGTTTTTCTCTCTCTCTCCCCTTCTCGGGGGAAGGACAAGAGCCAAGGGCAGGAATCCTGGCTCTGATCCCACGCTCAGAGCAGAAGACAATGCTGGCATGTCTCCACTCAAACCAGGCCTTTATCGACAGCCCTGCACTGGGCATAATTTTAGCAGAATCCCTAGAGGAGATCAGGTCATCAGCTAATCCTGTCCCTGCGAGCAGAGGCTGGTTCTGAGGAGACAAACACCACTCAATGCATTTATCTGACTGCACAAAAGTCTCTCCTGGGCTCCTCAACCCTCAGCCCTCTCTCAGCAGGTGTAAATGCTGAGTCCAAAGTTTTCGTGGCTTTAGTCAGGCCGTGAGGAATCTCTGCATAATTGGATCAGCATCTCTGCAGAGGGAACTGCAGAGCCACAGAACTGCCCAAACAAATGCTGCCACCTTTGGTCTAATTAACCACCTTCTGCTCCCAAACCAACCCTCTGCACCTCAGCAGCATCTTGGTCAGGGATTATTTCCCATCTAAGACTTATGTTCAGCAATATTCATTTAACGTAACACACTCTCACAGCACTGACACTACAAGAGCATTTGGACAGTCTGGTCCAAATAACCGATCTCAAATTCAGCCTGAAATTCCTGATCTGCAAAACAAAACCTTTGCCAAATGAAATGCAAGGGAACATTTCCATTACTCAGGATTTTACAGAGGTTTGCACGGCCCTGTCTGCAGGCAAAACCACAGCACTGCAAGCCAAGCCCAGCCCAGCCCAGCCAGGCCATTAGCACTGATTGATCCCTATTGATTTCCCTGCTCCTGCTCCCTTCAGCCTCTTTAAGAGACCCCACTCTCCCTCTGGTCAGCAACAGCTGCTGAACCCACTGGTGAACTTCAACCAAACCTGACCTGAAGGGAATCATGGCTGAAGGCCCTAGGATGCTTTTCTCTGGCAGTGTTGTCACCCTCAAGCTTCCCAGCTGCCCCCACTCCTCCAGCTTTGCTCCCATCACATCCCCAGTGATGTTCACTGGGGCAGAGCCCCCTCCAAGGATGTGTTTCCTCCCATGGGATGGGCTCAGTGCAGGCCCTGTGCTGTCCCTTTGCAACAGCCACCAGGCCATCAGCACAAACACATCGTGTGAAGGCCCCAGCCATGTTCTGTTGTAGCCCATCTCTTGCTGGGGTACTGCTCAGGTTTACCCAGAGGAGCCACAGCAACAGGGTGCCCAGAGAAGCTGTGGCTGCCCCTGGATCCCTGGAAGTGTCCAAGGCCAGGCTGGACGGGGCTTGGAGCAGCCTGGGACGGCGGAAGGTTGCTCATGGCAGGGGGTGGAAAGGGATGAGCTTTAAGCTCCACAGGATTCTCCGAGCTGGGAAGCCCCAGAGGAGAAAACTTCCTCACCTGGTTGGGGTGCAGGCAGACGCAGTTGATGGGAGCGTTCACCTGGAAAATGCGCTGGCACTGGAGGTTACGGGACCTGTGGCAGAGCGAGGAAGGAGCGCTCAGGCTGTGAGATGGGCCCCGCAGCCCGCGGGTGCTGCCGCCCGGGGGAACCCCCGGTGCCCACCTGAGGTCCCAGATGCGGGCCATGCAGTCCTCCCCGCCCGTGTACATCCAGCGCCCGTCCTCGTGGAACCCCACCGAGGTGATGTTCTTGCTCACGCCGTCGTAGTTGATGACGGGGTTGGGGTTGTTGGAGTTGAGGTCGTACATGCGGATGTGCTGGTACCCTGCGAGCACCGGGCAGCGGCTGAGCACCGGCCCGGCGCCCGGCGTGCCCGGCGTGGCAGGGGCGCTCACCTGCGGCCGCGATCATGCTCCGGTCCGGCGTGATCTCCAGGGCGTTCACCTGCTGCGGGCGCCGTTAAGGTCGGTACGGAGCATCACCGGGCCCGACCCGGGGCCCGACCGCGGGGCCGGCCCCGAGCTGCCGGGGCGGCGGGGAAGGAAGGATACGGAGTCCTGGTGCTGCACCGTGCGGGTGCAGATGCCGCTGTGCGCCTGCCAGAACCGCACCGTGTGGTCGTAGCCGGCCGTGGCCAGGATGACCGGGTCGCTGCCCACCGTGCCCTGCGCCGCGTTCATGGCGCCGCCGCTCCCGGAGCCGCCGCGCCCCGCCCGCGCTCGGGGCGCTCCNCATGCGCGGGAGCGCGGCGGAGGGACGGACCATGGCCGGGGCGGGAGGGGGAGGGACGGGCGAGACCACGGAGCGCGAGGAGGGGGGAGCGCGTCCGCAGCTCTGCCGCCAGAGGGCACAGTGGCGAAAATGGGATGGGGACAAGGGACGTGGGATATGGGATACTGGATATGGGATATGGGATATGGGATACGAGGCATGGAACAAAGGACAGGGGATGTGGGGCATGGGACATGGGACACGGGACGTGGGACACACAGTGGGCACAGGGCACACACCAGGCGCCAAGTATGAGACATGAAACATGGGACATGGGACACACACCAGGACATGGGACACGGGAGATGGGACAAGGGATATTGGACACAGTACATGGGACATGGGACACGGGACACGGGACACACACCGGGCACCAGGCACAACGCACACACCGGGCATCGCTGGGCGAGGGCGGGCACTGTGCACACACCGAGCCCGAACGGGCGCTGGGAACCGACACCGGGCACGCACCGGGCACCGCGGAGCCGCCCCAGGGCCACCCCTTGTGCCGGTGCCGCCCGGGTCAGGGCGGACGGCGGCTCCGCGCTGTGCCGGTGCTCGCCGCCGTGCGCGTGTGGCACCGGGGCGCTGGGCACGGTGCCCGCTGTGCGCGGCGGGGCCCGGTGCATCCCTCCTCGCTTTCCGCACCGGCGGGGAACGCGGCCCTT
>WAAG01085919.1:88088-99832 GCA_013390105.1 Tichodroma muraria | reverse complement strand
GCGCTCCTCGCAGCCCTGCAGCTCCGCAGCAGCCCCGCTCCCGGGGTGCGCTCAGCGGCTGCCTGAGTCTCGGTCCTGCTCGGCCCTGCACCGCCCCTGCCAGCCCCCTTCCTGTGCCCGCCGTGCTGGGGACACTGGGGACACTGGGACGGGTCCTGCAAGCCCAGTGCCTCTCCTGCAGCGCTGCCAGCCCGCCGGGAGCGGTGCGAGGCTCTCCCTGTGCTCCTGGGTGATGCCCGGCGTGGCCTGGCTGCACATCCCGGCTGTCCACCCACCCCGGCGGTCACTGGCACACCGCTGAGCTGCCAGGCCCTGCGCCCGCAGAGCTGCCCGAGCCTGTGCCCGTCCTGCCCCTCCATTCCCGCCGGGAACGCAGCCGTGAAGCGGAAGGTGGGCACGGTGCTCCGGCCGTGGATGAGGACAAACGATGGCTCTGGAGGCATCACGTTGGAAATAGAGCCCGGGGCCTGTTTTGCCGCGCGTGGCTGGGAGCTCGGAGCCGGCGCTGCAGCAGCGCCCGGTGCCTCTGATGGATCTGGGCCGCCTGCACACAGATGTGCACACGTGTGCACACGCTCAGGGCACGCCAGGAGCTCCCGCCACTTCCCAGTGCTGCTGCACCGTGCCGGGTTCATGGGTGGCCAGTGACCACCGCCGTGTCTTGGTTAATGGTGCTTTCAGATGCACAAAGCTCCTGGTCCCGCCCTGCAGCCAGCGTGGACAGGGTCCATCCTCCCGGGAATCCCTGGCCCCGCAGAGGGAGTGAGGAGGGGGAGGAGCTGGGGTGGGAGGAGGATGAAGCTGAGGATGGGGCAGGGCGGGACGGTCTCTGCCCCAGGATGGAGGTGAGTAGTGTGTGCCCCGCGGAGGTGCAGTGCCAGCCGTGCTGGGACGGGTGGATGGGCAGACACAGGTGACAGTGTCCCTGAGCAGCCACGTCGCCGTCCCTGCCTTGCCAGCCTCGCTGTGCCAACAGCGGCTCCTTCCAGCCAGGGTAATTACTGAAAATTACCTGTTTGCCACAGGCTGGCAGTTAGGGCTCCCTGTAAGCGACACCAACATTCATTTCCGCGGAGACGAGTGTGGGCGTGCGGCTGGCACGGGGCACGGCGGGCGGCTGCGACGCTCCGTGTTGGTCCCACGGAGCTGAGCACGACACCTCGTGTCCCAGCCGTGGGGCAGAGGCAGCACATCCCTGCCCTGCACAAGCTCCTGCTGCCGCTTCCCCGCGTTCCTGGGCGCTCTGGGCCGAGGCACCAGCGAGCCCCTGCTCAGCAGAGCCCCGTGTGGTACTCGGGGGGCCGGGGGGCTGGGTCCAAAAGGGGTCCGGCTGCCCCAAAGGGGTCCGGCTGATGCGGCATGGCTTGACCTGGCTCCATGGTACCACACGGCAAAGGTCAGGTGAGGATATGACTTGGGAATACAGGGAGAGAGCGGAGACCTCCACAGTAGCTGCTGGTGGATGCTGGGTCGCCTGGACAGCTCCAGCCCTGGTGGGTCGGCTCTGCCCTGGGTGCATCCTGTCCCCGCCTGCCCCGGCAGCCCACAGGGTGAGCCCCGCACCATCCCATGGGACTGAAACATTTCCTTTTTGTAAAAATAAAAGCATCAGAGTGGAGTCCCTGCTGCCTCTTGAAAGCTGCGTTTAAGCCGCTTCCTGCAGCCCCAGGGGACAGCGCTGCGCGGTGACTCAGGCTGCCAGAGCCCAGCCAGCCTCCAGTGCAGATTTGGCCGCTCCCTGGAGAAGACTCCGCCAGGGACGGGCATCCGGAGCACCTGTACGCGTGCTGGGCATATGGGTAGCATCCCCCAAAAGTGCCTTGGGATTTGGGGAATGGCTGGTGATGGGCAGCTGGGCACACAGCTGTGGGTGTCCAGTAGTGATGGGCCGTGGTTTTCCAGCTGTGGTGGACACTGGGAGGTCCAGCTGTGGTGAGAGGTGTATGTCCAGCTGTGATGGACACCAGTGTGCTGAGAGGTGCCTGTCCAGCTGTGGTGGGCAGCACTTCCCCAGTTGTGCTGTGTAGTGCTCTGCACAGCTCCGTCCCATCCCAGCCACCTCCTAGCCCCAGGCAATCCCTTTCCCTGTACAACGAGCTTCCCGGTGCATTATTTATACAGTCCAGATCGATCGGAAGATGATAACGGCTTCATTAGCATCTGAGCATCGCGCCGGCCTCAGCGCCTGACACGACCTTGGCTGCAGGAGTACAAGCTTTTCCCTGTCAGGACCAGCTCCCCGATGCCACCGTCATCACCAGACGCAGCCAGGGCTGCTGTGGCTGCCTCAGTGGGGTCCCCACGATGGCACATGCTGCCGTGGGGGACCCCATCCTCACAGGGAGGAATAAGACACCCCCATGTCAGGGCTCCTCGTGCAGTGCCTGTTGTTAGCGTGGCGCTCGTTAGCAGGGATATAATTAAGAGCAGCTATTTTGGATGCTTCCTTCATCCGGCAGCTCCCAGCGATGCCGCTGCAGGATCCTCCCCCCTGTCTCTGAAATAGGCGCTTGCCTTGAACGTCTTCCCTGTGGATATTCGCTGCTTGTGGGGTCCTGTTGTGTTTGTGGGGGGCACACGCAGGCGTCCGACCGCCCACGTGGGCTGGGGAGTGGGGAAGCAGCAGGGATGGGCTGGAGGGGAGTGGGGTCACTGCAGAGGGGCGATGGAAGGGATGGAGAGGAGGATTTGGGGGGGTTCTCCTGGCTCATCCTGCCGCTGTGCTGGGGAGGGGGCAGCAATGCTTTCCCCTCATTAAGTAGATGTTGATTTAGCGGAGGCTGGAGCCATCTGCTTGGAGCAGCCGCCTGCTCCCTGCCGGGGGGAGCTGGGTGAGGATGTGCTTCGTCAGCGGGGGCTTGGCTGGGAGCCCCCGCGCCCCGGCCGGGCATCGATTGCTGCTGGCGCTGCGCTGGCTGCAGACGCAGGGGCTGGCGCATGAGCACGTGAGGGGGTGCTGGGAAGGGAGAGGGGCCCCCTGAGGAGTCCCACCATGTGGGGCCGTGGCCTTGGACACGTGTGCAGGGAAGGGATGGGGCAGCCGGGCACGGGGCTTTCACTGCAACGTGCACGGGGGTGCCCGGAGCTGTGCTTGGCCACCGGGGTCTCGTCACGGCGTACACCGGCCACCTGGGCACGCGCGTCTCCATACAGCGTGTCCTGGGCTACCCGGAGCAGTGACTGGGCACAGTGGCACCCCCATGGCATGTGTGGGGATCCCTGCTTGGGCACGGGGGGCTCCACGTGGCCATGCACCGGGGTGCCCAGAGCTGTGGCTGGGCACGGGGGGTCTCCTCATGGCGTGCTCCGGGGTGCCCAAAGCAGCCGCCAGGCACAGTGCCAGGTGCCGAGGTGACGCGTGGCTGGACCCTGGGGTCGGGCAGAGCGTGTCCCCCGTGCACAGGCCGTGCACGTGCCAGCGGCTCGTGCGTCGCCCGGGGGCCGTGGCTGCTGCGGGGCCAGCGCGTGGCAGGGGAGCCGGGGCCGGCGAGGAGCTCGCTGCACGCGGAGCGCCAGGCTCAACCCAAGCATGCATTTAGCTCCTGCAGTCCCTGTGCTCGAGCGAAGGCATTTCTGGGAGCAGTGGCAGGGCCGCTCCCTGCGGCGGTGTTTACTCTGGCAGACGCCGTTTATAGCTGGTGCCGATGGCAGACGCTGCGGCTCCAGGTGCACACCGGAGCCACGGGTGACAGCCAGAGGTGGCGGTGCCAGGTCCTGTGTGTGCCCCCTTTCCTGGGGGCGGCATCATGGTCCTGCCCCGGGGCGTTTGTGGAGTGCAAACTGCTCCAAGAGCCATGGAGAGCTGGGCCCTGGGATACCAGGGGAGCCCTGTGATCCCACGTCACAGCCATCACCTTGAGCAGCCCATGGCGAGCCAGGAGGG
The DNA here is from genome assembly GCA_013390105.1 of Tichodroma muraria. Taxonomy (NCBI): domain Eukaryota; kingdom Metazoa; phylum Chordata; class Aves; order Passeriformes; family Sittidae; genus Tichodroma; species Tichodroma muraria. Next base: position 95,949 of record WAAG01085919.1, on the reverse strand, counting down.
GACATTGGGATGTCCCAAGGATGGTGGTTGGGCTGAGGTTGTCTGAGCAAAGATGTGCCACGCCTGCAAGAGCACCCTCCTGGTGGCATCTGATTCTGCATGGAGAGGGCAGATGGTGACTGCAGGTACTCCATTGTCTCTGCCACCTCTCCAGTGATCCCAGCAGAGAGGACAGCCAGGAACACACTGGGTGCCCGCTGGCAGCGTGGCCATGAAGGAGCTCTGCTCTCCTCCCCACCGTGCCCATCTCCTTTTGTAGCTGATATTTTTAATTGAAGGCACTAAGCTCCCTTCTCTCTCCCTCGTTAGTGGAAGAGTTTTCCTTGTACTTCCCAGCCATTAATGAGCTCTCCTGGCTCTTGTTGCCCGCAGACAGGCTGCAAATCCCACTGTGGACCTGGTGACCAGGGCACCCACCCTTCTCTCCTGCTTTGGGAACTGGGGTTATTATGAGACCCCAGATGGGCTCCGTGCTCCAGCTGCCTTCGGCATGCTGATGGCCACTTCCAGAGCTTTAAGGAAAGTCAAACCACTGCATGGCTGGAAGTCACTGACTAAGCACTTGGCACGGGCAGTGATGGAAGTGCTAAACAGATTTTGGCAGCCGCAGCCTCTCCTGCAGGTGCAGGGAAGAAAAAATTGCCGCTATGGTGTGTTGGGGTGATGGTGGTTTGGTGATGCCGAGGGTGACACGTGCCTGGGGATCGCCAACAGCGTCACCACTGCACCATGATTGCCGGGCACTGCCCCAGCCCAGCCCCTCGCTGGGATCAACCCGTGGGAAAGGCCAGGCTCTGCAGACCTGCCGACAGCCGTCCGTCCATCTGCAAGGACCCATTAGCCGGAGCGGGGCCCGTCTCGGGGCCGGAGGTTGGAGCCAGTGCCGGGCACGGTGCCGCTCCTGCGCCCACCGGCTCCTTTTGTCCGCTGGCCCTTTGCATCCCTGGGGGCAGCTCGGCCCCTTCTCCTGGGAGCTGGTTCTTGGCGCGGGGCGGCAGCGGAAGCGGCGCTGGGCTCCTCTCCACCGGAGCTGAATGGCACCTTTGTTGGGGACGCTGGCGGCAGCACGGGGCTGGCGGGGACTGGGTCAGTCCCGGTGTCACAGGGGCTCTGCCCACCAGTAATGTCCTGTTCTTCCCAGGGGAGCATGGGAATGCTATGGCAGGGATGGGATCTGGGGGCTTCCTGTCCCTCCCTACACCCTGGGGACCCCACGGTGTCCCCATCCCTCCCCGGGCACCCTGCAGTGCCCCTTCTCATCCCACATGAGGCACCGCATCTGGGAGGAGAGCCTGGGGACCTGGCGGCTGCTGTGGCTGACAGAACCCGTCCTCTGCAGTTCTCACCTGTCACACGGGGCTGTGTCAGCATTAGCAAATGTCCTGCAGCTCGGGCACCTGGGCAGCCCTGGAGTGCAGGACGGAGTGCTGGGTGCCAGAGCCTCTGTCCTGCCCACTCCTGGATGCATCTGTGCTGCATGGCCTGGGCAGGGCTGGCTCAGCCTGGCACCACCCCCCAGGCCTGAGGGTCAGGGCTGGATACAGCCACCCTTCCTGCTGCTGGTGCCCTCTGAGCCCTGTTTGTCCATACAAAAACTCCTGGGCTGTGGCACAGCCCTTGTGTCCAATAATTCAATAAACACAGGGACACTGACAACAGGACATGGTAGAGAGGGAGAAAGCAAGGCCATGGCCAATGTGCACAGGGAGTGCCTCCCTAGCCTCACATTCCCCTTCCCTACCTGAGGTAGGGAAGCTTCCCTTCCAGCCAGCTTCTCCCAACAAGAGCTTGTCCCTGGCTTCGAGTGACTTTGTCTGTCCGTTCTCCCTGCCATGCCATGCAGCCTTTGGGTCCTCTCCCGTGGACTCGGGGCCGTGCTGGAGCTGTGCTTGCTGTGTTGGGCTCAGGGGCTGCTGTGTGGGTTCCCCACCCGGGGCTCTGCCGTGCTGCTCCCACTCTCCTCTTCCTTCTCCTGCTGCTCTGGCTCCCACTGTGGGAAGAGCAGCTCACTGGAAAGCCTGAGTGGCATTTTTCGGGTAAATCTTATGTAAATCTGGCTCCATCCTTCCTCGTGCTGCTAATTGGATTGCCCCGGCGCGGTTTAATTTCCCAGAAGCGTGGGGAGGGCAGTGCTGGGGGGGCTGGGGTACAGGGGAACAAGCCGAGCTCTGCCCGGCGGGGGCTGTTCCGGAGCCTCAGCCAGGTGGAGGAGCCGGGGGGGACCCCAGGCAAACCAGGGGAGAATGGGCAGAACCTGGTGCCAGGAGGAGCCCCCGGGCTCTGCCACCTGCAGCAGAGACCCCCGCCCTGACCCTCCCCGCAGGTTCAGGCAGCCTCACGCAGCACCTGTGGAGCTGCAGGGAGCCCCAGCCTTGCTAGTAGGGAAACCTGGAGCTGCCACCACGTCACCTCCCTGGTGTGCCCCGTGTCCCTGCCCCAGCCACCTCCTTTAACATGCTGTCCCTTTCCCTCTCTTCCAGAGCTCCTTGGATCGGCAAAGAAAGTCAACGTCAACTTCCAGGACACCGACGGGTGAGTGGGAGCCCCAAGCCCGGGTGTGGGTGCTGTGGGGTGCGGGCCATGGGTGCTGTGAGCAGGGGTGCACATGCTGTGGGAGTCTCGTGTGTCTGTGTGGGAATGCCAGGCTCTCCAAGCTGCCAGCTCCAGTGCCAGGGCTCTGGCCCCTGTCAGCCCACGTGGATGAGCCCTGCCCGCACCCTGAGCCGCTGCTGGCCTGGAGCAGCCACGGGCACCAGAGGAGGCAGAGGCAGGGCTGTGCCCCACATCTCACCACACTTTTTCCAGCCCCGTGGGGCTCCGCGGGAGCTGTGCAGGGATCAGCCCTGTGGGGGTGCCGGGTGGGAGAGCCGTGACCCCGCCGGGCACCGGCGCGACGCTCCGCAGCCGCATCCAACGGGGCCGCAGCTCACCCCTGCTAATCACACTAATGAGCCTGCGGGGAGGCAGCCGGGGCCCCGCGCAGGAGGGGGCTGCCGTGGGAGCGCTGCCTGTGGGGCTGGGCAGCAGCTGCCCCCGGCTCCCCCGCCCCGTGATCCCGCTCGAGCGGGGCAGCAGCACGATGCCACTGGCTCCCTGGGGATGGCTCTGCTGTGGCCAGGGAAATGCCCGGGAGCGCGGCAGTTGCTGAGGAACGGGAGGCCATGCTCCGGGGATATTTGGCCACAGCAGCCCGGGTCCCTCCTCATCCTCGTCGCCAGGGTGGTGGCGGTGGGCATCCCCTGGTACCTGCCAGCTCATCGCTGTGCCGGGTGCAAGGGGCATCACCCCAGCGGCCACCTCGTGCTGCGCAGAGCCAGCAGGTCACAGGAGGGCTGAGCATCACGGCAGGGCCGGGGAGCTGCAGGCAGGGCTGCTCGAATGGAAGGCTCAGGAAGGCTCCTGGAAGGCTCAGGGGGTGCAGAAGCAAAAGGGGAGCAGCCTCCAGCCTCCAGCGCTGCTCCTGGAAAGGAAACCCCGGGAAGGCACAGGGCAGCCCAAGGCTGCAGCCCGGGTGTGCTCCGCTCCGTGTGAGCTCAGCCAGCCCCGTGCCTCACTTTCCCCATCCCTGCAGCGCCGGCGCGTTCCCGGCCGGGGGTGCCGTGGGCGAGCACCGTGCTGCTGGCCCCGGGGCCGGTGCCCCGCGCGTGGCCGAGGTGGCCGGCTGGGCCACGAGGTGCCCGAGGGAAGCCCCCGCGGCAGCCCGGGGGAAGGCTGCGATTTGCACCATCTTGAGCGGATTTGAGCAGGGCGCTGGAGCGGAAAATGTTGACATTTCCCAGGCAGACGTTGGGGATCGGCCTCCTGTGCAGGCTGTCTGCTCGCATCGCCGCTCCCCGCCGGGGATCGCAGGCGGCAGCTCCGGGGGCATCGCGGTGGCTGGAGCTGCTCCCCACGGGGACGTGTCCCGCTCAGCCGGGGGCCTGGGGAAGAGGGGCACGGGGATTGTTACCCCACACCTGCCCCTCGGGCGCCGGGCGGCCACAGAGGCCAGCCTGTCCTGGGGGCTCCGCAGCCCGTTCCCATTCTCCGGTGACACCGGGTGGCCCCAGGGATGGGACGCGGCCGCTGTGCATGGCCAGGGCCCCGAGCAGTGGCGCGGTGGGTGCCAGCGCAGTCGCACGGAGGATGCCACTGCCGGGAGCACAAGTAGGTCAGCTCCTGGCCCGCTTCCCAGGCGGGAGCCTCCGGCTCCGGGAGCTGCGAGAGCAGAGCGGGTGCGGGGCCGGGGGTTTTCCCCACCCCACAGCCAGGCCCGGCACCGGGCAAGGGCAGCGCTGCCATCTGTGCTCGTGGCCGCGCTGCTGGGGCCAGGCTGCGGGAAGTGGGTCAGTGGGGAGGGGGCTCCCCGGCACCCCCACCCTCAGTGAGACACCCCTGTGCCTGCCCTGCCCACCACCTCCAGCCCAGTGGGGTCTCAACATTCCCAGGCCTGAAGCAGTTCTTGCCCCAAAAGCCCACAGAGGGATGTGGGGGTGGCTTTCCCGGGGACACGCGCACGTGGAGGGCAGAGCAGGCGCCCCGTGGTGCTGCAGAGGTGCAGGTTTGAGGCCACGGTGCTGGGCGAGGGTTGGCAGGGCTGTGGAGGGGACAGGCCCGTGGCCCCTGACACCACGCCGGTCCCCAGGTTCTCGGCTCTGCACCATGCGGCGCTTAACGGCAACACAGAGCTCATCTCGCTGCTGCTGGAGGCACAGGCTGCCGTGGACATCAAGGACAACAAAGGCGAGTCCCCGGTCCTGGCCACGGCCCCCTGCCCTGTGCCCCCCGCAGGCTCTGCCTGGTGTGGTGGCACGTGGGGGGCTCATGGCTTCCTGCCCCTGCAGGCATGCGGCCCCTGCACTACGCGGCCTGGCAAGGCAAGAAGGAGCCCATGAAAATGGTGCTGAAGGCAGGCTCCTCTGTGAACATCCCGTCAGATGAGGGCCAGATCCCCCTGCACCTGGCAGCACAGCACGGGCACTACGACGTGGTACGGAGAGGCACGGGGCAGGCGGGGGGTGGTGCCACCCCTCTACCCCTGCCCTCATCGGGTCGGGGTCTTGCTTGTCCCCAGTCGGAGATGCTCCTGCAGCACCAGTCCAACCCCTGCATCATGGACAACTCGGGGAAGACGCCCCTGGACCTGGCATGCGAGTTTGGCCGGGTCGGGGTAAGTTCCTGCAGGGCTGGGTGTCCCCAGAGGAGGAGCGGGAGGGGACAGGGGCACTGTGAGGTCCCCGGGGACGCTGGAGCAGCTGGAGGGGCGCAGGGATGGCCAGCGTTGGGGACGTGCGGGGCCACCACTGCAGGGGAGCTCCGGCTGCTGGCAGGAGGGGAGGTGGGGCCGGGGGCCGCAGCCCCGGGGGGCGGCCGGGCCGCCCTTGCAGCCCTGCTCCGTCTGTGTTTGCTGAGCCAGGTGGTCCAACTGCTCCTGAACAGCAACATGTGCGCGGCACTGCTGGAGCCCAAACCGGGGGACACCACCGACCCCAACGGCACCAGCCCCCTGCACCTCGCCGCCAAGAACGGCCACATCGACATCATCCGGTGGGTGCCGTGGGCAGGGGTGGCAGCACCAGTGCCCCCCCGTGCCCCGCTGACCCCACTGTCCCCCCGCAGGCTCCTGCTGCAGGCTGGCATCGACATCAACCGGCAGACCAAGGCGGGCACGGCGCTGCACGAGGCCGCTCTCTGCGGCAAAACGGATGTGGTGCGGCTGCTGCTGGATGTAAGGGCCCCCCTCGGTGCCCCCAGGCACCCCCAACCCAGCCAGGGGCTGTGGGAAGGGGTGACCCCAAAGCTAGGGCCTCAGAGCAGCGTGTGCAGCTCTCCCAGGGAGCAGAGCTGAGGGTCCTGGAGGGCATACACCAAGGCACTGAGGGTCCTGGGGCATGCACACCAAGGGGTGAGGGTCACAAAGGGGGTACACACGAAGGTCTGAGAGTTGTGTCCTCCAGCTGCTGGTCTCCTGGTGGCCTGGGGAGTCCCAGGGATGGCAGGATGGGCACCAGCCACCTCCCAATCCCTCTCGGTGCCATTGCAGAGCGGGATCAACGCCCACGTCAGGAACACCTACAACCAGACGGCTCTGGACATCGTCAACCAGTTCACCACCAGCCAGGCCAGCAAGGAGATCAAGCAGATGCTGCGGGGTAGGGGGTTGGAGGGCACAGAGTGGCCACGGTGGCACGAGGGACGCCGGGCTGGGGGTGCCAACCCCCGTGGGGCGAGCGGCTGGTGACGCTCCCGTTCTGTCCCACAGATGCCTCTGCAGCTCTGCAAGTCCGGGCCGTCAAGGACTATTGCAACAACTATGACCTGACCAGCCTCAACGTGAAAGCCGGGGACGTCATCACCGTGAGTGCGGCCGGGGGGGCCGGGGACACCCCGGTGTCAGCGCTGGCCCCTGGCCCGGCCCCTGACCCGGCCCCTCCCGCAGGTGCTGGAGCAGCACGCGGACGGGCGCTGGAAGGGCTGCATCCACGACAACCGCACCGGCAACGACCGCGTGGGCTACTTCCCCTCCAGCCTCGTCGAGGCCATAAGCAAACGAACAGGCAAATAATCCCCCCTACAGCCCCGTCTGGGTTTGGCGGGGACCGGGGTGTCGGGGGTGCACAGTGAAGACAAACCAGGGCGATGCCCCTCATGCATGTGGGGTCGGTGTCCCCACCGTGTGCATGGGGACGGTGCCTTCAAGGGTGTGGGGTCAGCGTCCTCATTGTGCCTGTGGGGCCGGCGTTCCCATCGAGTGTGCGGGGCCCGTGTTCCCGTGTACCGTGTCTGTGGGCTCGGTGCCCGTGTGGTGCCTTGGGGGTCGGTTCTGGCAGCCCCGGGGTGTTTGAGGCTCAGCCCTGGCTGCCCTTGGGCTGGGGGAGGCGTCTGAGGTGCCGGGAGGTTGGTGCATGAAGAGTGCCAGGGGTGTCACTGCGGTTTGAGGGGACGGGCACAGCAGTGGGGTCACAGAAGCTGGTGCTCAGGGTCTGTGCAGGGGCTGGGCACCAGTGGCAGGGAGTTGATGCTGCCACACAGAGACCATCTTTCCAGCCAGGGGCCATCTCAGGGATCGGCCCCTGCTCCCCTGCCCTGTGGCTGCTTGTCCGTGTCCCCGTTCCCATCGTCATCCCTTTAGGCTTCTGGCGGGGTGTGCAGCCCCCTGGGATGTCCCCGGACTGTGCCCTCTGCCAGGAGTGTCCCAATGGGGCTGGTGCCTCTGCAGGCAGCGTTGAAAGCCCCCACATCAACCATCTCATCCCACTCCTGGGAGTGGATCCTGGGGGCATCCACACCATGGGGACATGGGCAGGGAATGGTGGCACTTGAACAATATCTGGAGGGAGTGGCAGCACAAGTGTCTGCTGGGCAATCCACAGCAGCCCTGGAGGCGCCAGGTGCTGGACAGGCAGGGCCAGAGCCACCCTCCAGGTATGGGTCGTGTGCCAGTACCAGAGATGCCATCCACGTCTCCTGGGCTGTGCTCCGTGGCTCCCGGGCTGCAGCTGGCCCACAGCAGCGTTAGCTGGGCCGTGGGCTTCTGCTGCCACTCTGATGGCTGCAGCGGTGGGGCAGCAGCGTGGGGTGCAGGCGCTGTGTCACGGCTGCAGCCCCGCTCCCCTGGGACGGCTCCGCGGGGCCTGGCTGTGAGCCCCCCGTGAGCTGACCCGTGGGGCTGTCCCAGCGTCCGTGTCGGGTCCGCGGGACGTGTCCGTACCCTGCGCCGGGCTGTGCGTGCGCTGAGCTCCCGCTGCTGCTCCTCGGCTCGGCTCCGCATCGGTTGGGTCTTGGTTCTGGCCTCTCCACGTCCCTTTGGTCGCTTTTTTGATTTGCTGCCTTTTCCCCCATTTCTTTTCTTTTCTTTTCTTCTCTTTTCTTTCCTTTTTTT
>WAAG01085919.1:48660-80442 GCA_013390105.1 Tichodroma muraria | reverse complement strand
GAAGCGGGTCCATGGCACGCCGCCCCCGGTGTCCCCCAAGCCCACGCCGCCCCCCACGGCGCCCAAGCCCCCCAAGCCCCACGCCGCCATCCAGTCGGTGAGCGCCAGCTCCACGCCCGCCCCGTCGCCAGCCCGGCAGCTGAGCCCCGCGGCCAAGCCCTCCAGCACCCCGCCCTCGCTCTGCTCCAGCCCCGCCAAGCCCCTGTCGCCCGGAGCGCAGCCCCAGCAGGTGCCGGTGAAGCCGCCGCGCTCCACCATCGCCAGCCCGTCCGTGGACAGCGCCGGCCCCGAGCTGGCGCAGCAGAAGCTGGAGGAGACGAGCGCGTCCCTGGCCGCCGCGCTGCAGGCCGTGGAGGAGAAGATCAAGCAGGAGGACAGTCAGGCGGCAGAGTAAGGGGGTGAAGGGGTGGGTGTGAGGCCACTCGGTGCCACCGAGCACAGGAGGCCATAGGGACCATGCACGGGGGTCAGGCTGTGACACCACGGTGGGAGAGGGATGGTGCTGGGGTCGTGCTGGGGGACACTGGTGAAGCATCAGGGGACCCTGGCTGGAACAGCACTGGGGAGGTGACAACTCAAGGACAGCTTGCTGGAGCAGCACAGGTGGGGAGACCTAGGCATGTGGTGGGTGCCATGGGGCCTGTCTTAGAGAGGGGACACTGGGGACATGGAGCCGGAACACTGTGCCACGGCACTGGGGACACAGTGCTGGGCACTGCAGCGCGAAGGGGCAGGAGGGCCGTGCCGTGGGGCAGAGGGGGCTGTGCCGTGTCCCTGTCCCGTGCGCTACCCTGACCCTTCTCTGTCGCTCCCCAGCTCGGCCGTGGAGTCGAAGAGCACCGTGAGCATCCTGGACGACATCGGCAGCATGTTCGACGACCTGGCGGACCAGCTGGATGCCATGCTGGAGTGAGGGGCGCCAGGGCCCCGAGAACCTCAGGGCTTACGTGGGCACAAGGGCACAACGATCCACGACCCCCCGGCCCCGCCGCCCTCCCCCCGACCCCTTTGTACAGCCGTCCCCTCCCGGACATCCCGTCCCTCGGGGTTTGCACAAAGAAGAAGATACCTCAGGATTGTGCTCNCTGCCCGGGGGCAGGACGGTGGTATGCTTTAAAAAAAAAAAAAAAGTATTGATTTATTGGAGGGGAAAAAAAAATAAAAAAAAAGATATAAAGCAGATTTCCCCCGACCCCAAAATAATAAAAAGAAATAAACTTTAACAAATATATATTTAAAAGATTTAAAAATATTAGCAATTATATATAAAGCAGTTTAAAAGAAATCAAGAGAAAACTGGATTTTAGCTTGAGAAAAACTATTAGATTATACTAAGCTGTGTGTCTTGTGGCAAACTCATTCTAAGAGTAGCACAATATTTACCTTTTCTCTGGGTGGAAGGTACGTGCGAGCGGTTCTGGTCGGGTTTTCCGTTGGGATTCAGTGTCGCGTCTTTCTTTTTCCACCGTTACGAACTCAAAGGATGTGCCTTGTTTTATGGAGGTTTTTGTTAATCCTTACACTGGAGGTGTTTCATTTCTTTCGGAGTGTCTTTCGGGGTTTGGTTTCGTTTCTTTCTGTTGCTTTCGCTGTCGGTCTCTGTCTGGGTGCGTGTGGGTGTGCGTGGGTGTGCACGCGGGGTGCGTGTGCTCGGCGTGTCCTGTGGGATGCTCCGCTGTATATTCCTGTACAAACTGGAGTTGGAGTCTGGTTCAGTTGCTTGAGTCCTGATGAATGCATTTTTTGCTTGTGGTTTTCCAAAAAAAAGTGTTGCTGTTCCTTTTTTTTCTCGAGATGTGGAGTGGTCTCTCCCTCCTTCCCTCTCCCTCCCTGCCCTGTCCCCCCTGTCTCGCCCATTGTGGTCGCTGATCCAGATGTGTTTGGCACAACTTTGAAATTTCTTTTGGAAAAAAAACAAAACAAAACCAACAAAACACAAAAAAAGACTTTAAAAATAATTAAAAAAAAAATCACCCGCCTGAAAATATCTGTTGAAAAGAAAAAAAATATGTATCTAAAAAAAAAAATCCATAAAGTTCTACATGATGGATATATACATATATATATTTTTTATGATTAAGTTATGGACTCTGTATCGTATACCATCTGTCCAGCTCTGCATCTTGGTGCTGCTCCCTGCTCTTCTGTGCTTAGATTTCACCTCTACTCGTCTTTATTCTTCCTATTCTGAATTGTAGATGGCTCGTGGTGCTGTGAAGACGTTTGCTCCTATACCAAGTCTGGCAACAAATATTTAAACAAAAATAAAAAAATAAAACCCCTGCCGAGCTGCCACCACTGTTTGTGTCCCCAAGCCCTCCCGAGTCCTCGTGGTGTGCCGGGTGTTTGTGCTGCATGGTCCGAGGGCACCCCGGGGTGCCTCTGTGGGGTGCTGGGACCTGGCCCCAGTCAGGTGCCTGGACCCTACACCCCAGTTTTCACCCCACGGGGCCAGTGCTGGCTGCTGGCTCTCTGCAATAACTCACACCGGGCAGGAACAACTCTTTCTGCTTTTATTGTCAATGAAGAAATAATCAAATCTATATTACAATCTTAAAAACAGTAGAAAATGTGAGTAAAAACGCAACGGAGGCTTTTTTGTCTTTAATGTGGAGACCATTATTACAGGGTGGTGAACAATGGGCTTGTGGAACTTGATTTGAGAACTAGCTGTGGCATAAAAATCGTACCTGGCTACTCAAGGAAACACCTCTTCCCAGATGGATCGGCCGGGCGCCTTGGCAGTAAAATTAAATATTAGAGACAGAAAGGGGTCAGGTGCCCACCCAGGGTACGGCCTAAAGCTCAGTCCTGCCACAGACAGGGTCCCAGCCCTCCGGCGTCCCCGCCAGGACAGGCGGATCTGTCCAGTCCTGGCGCTGGCCAAGGGCTGTGCTTGCCTGGCCCCGAGGCCCGAGGCCCAGTGTCACCCCCTCAGCTGGGGGGACACAGGCAGAGGAGGGCACTGGCACTGGAACCTCTTTTCCAAACATCTGGGGCAGATCTGAGGGAACACCTGGAGCATCCGTGGTGGGGCAGAGCCGTCCGGAGAGCCGCCAGCCGGGTCCTGGGGGGAGCCGGCCGAGGGGCAGCAGCAGCAGGCAGTGGTCGGTGCAGGAGGAGCTGCAGCAGTCGTTTCAGGGGCGTGGTCACCCACAGGCCGATGGAGGAGAGAGTTTTTGGTCTTTCAGTGTGCAGGACTCGTGTGACGCTCTCGTTAGCACGTCCAGACCTGCGGACAGACAACGGCACCGCAGGCAGTGACTCCTGAGCAGCCCTGTGGGCTTCTCCTCATCCCCCACGGAGCTTCCCTCTGGGCTGCCAGCGTCCACAACACTGTCAGGAGGGAAACCTCCCACCTCCGGAGAACCATCCCCTTGTTTCAAAGAATCCCAGAATCATTAAGGTTGGAAATGACGTCCAAGATCATCGAATCCAAGCTGTGACTGATCCCTACCTTGTCACCAAGCCCAGAGTATTGAGTGCCACATCCAGGCATTTCCTGGACACCTCCAGGGATGAGAACTTCACCACCTCCCCGGACAGCCCCTTCCTTAGCAACGCTTCCCATGAAGAAATTCTTCCTGGATGTCCAACCTGGACCTCGCCTGGCCCAGCCTGAGGTTATGTCCCCTTGTCTGGGCCATGTTTCCTGGGAGCAGAGCTCAACCCTCACCTGGTTCCACCCTCCTGTCACTTTGACAACGGCTCCTAACTCATTTAATGCCCTAATTCCAGCACTGGACGAGCCCAAACCAGGCAGGAGAAGCCTGAGCAAACCCACCTTTACAGTGCTGTCCACGGCGCCGGAGAAGAGGCGGCCGCGGGACACGGCGAGGGCGGTGACGCTGCCCTGGTGGCGCAGCAGGGTCTGGGTGCAGATCATGTTGTCCATGCTCCACACCTGCGGGGACACGGGCAGCGTGAGCAGAGCACAGCCCCAGCACCGGGAGGGACAGGGACACTGTGTGTCTCGGGTGACACACGGAGGCCCCGTGACGCTCAGGGGGGCCCTCGGGGCTCCTGGGCTGTCCCAGACTCCGGCCACGAACCCTGAGCGAGCGGTCGTAGGACGCGCTGAAGACTTTGGTTTGGTCGGGCGTGGAGATGACGGCGAGGGCGTAGACTGTCCCCACGTGCCCGGTCAGCGTGCGGACCTGCTCCTTGGTCTCGATATCCCACACCTGCGGGGGAGAGCCGGGCTTGGGACAGCACTGGGCTGAGGCCACCCAGCTCCCCTCTGAGAGGTGTTTCCACCTCCAGGGTGGGTGCTGTGCCCAAGGGGATGGGCAGAACCAGGTGCCCCACGCCCCTGTCACCACTCCCGAGCCAAGCAGCCCTTCCCAGCTGATCCATACGTGGATAAGGTTCTGCCCTGTCCCCTCTCCCAAGCCAAGCAGCCCTTCCCAGCTGATCCATACGTGGATAAGGTTCTGCCCTGTCCCCTTTTCCAAGCCAAGCAGCCCTTCCCAGTGATCCATACGTGGATGAGGTTCTGCCCTGTCCCCTTTTCCAAGCCAAGCAGCCCTTCCCAATGATCCGTACGTGGATGAGGTTCTGCCCTGTCCCCTCTCCCAAGCCCAGCAGCCCTTCCCAGTGATCCGTACGTGGATGAGGTTCTCGTAGGTGCCGCACACGATGTGGTGGTTGGTCACGGCGATGGAGTACACGCTGCCTCCCGACGTCTGCAGCACGTGCACACACTCCAGGTTCCGGATGTCCCAGATCTGAGAGAGACAGAGCAGAAGCAGGATGAGACCCTTCTGCAGAGGGGAGATCCCTTGCAGCCATTCTGCCACGCACAGAGTCAGCCTGGCTCCCCCTGTGCCCAGATCACACCTTTAGGGACAAACCTATCCAACTAGGAATGTTCAGCACTGAAGAGCAAATCCCTGTTATCTTATTTAGTTGCCCAGCTTTAAATATCCAGGCTGGAAACGTCGTGTGGAGACTTCACCCCCTTCGTGTGTGACTGCACACAGCCCAGTCCTTGACAGCACTAAAACCCAACGCAGACAAATTGAGAGATTCATTACCACTGAGAAGGGCAACTTCCAACTTTCCTGTGTCCCCCCAGATGCTGAGAGGTGAACTATTCATCGAAACCTGAGCCAGCACAGAGGAGGGAGGGCACTGGGAACCCTCACACAGATTTATGGTAACTCTGCAGCCAGGCAGTGACCTTCCCCCGTTATCAGCAGGAGTGTCAGTGCAGATAAGGCCGCGGCAGCCGCGAGGCGCCGTGGCTGAGGCCCCAGTTTATCCCAGTGAGCCTCCCCAGCAGCTCCCGAGGCCCAGCCTGCGGAGATGGAACCAGCACAGGAAAATCCCACGTGGCAGCAGCGCTCTCGCATCCCAGCAGCTGCCTCTGGTGCTGCTGCCCCAGTGCAGAGCACAGAGAGGAGCAGGGAGAGGTGGCTCAGGGTGTCACCAGTGCCAGGGTCCCACCTTGATGGTCTGGTAAGACCCACTGTAGAGATAGTTCTGGGAGGCCACCAGCGCTCGAACCCAGTGGTTGAGACCTGTCAGCTCCTTCTTCAGCTTGAGCTCAGTACCCACAATATCCCACACCTGTGGAAAGCAGGGACACACACACACACACAGGGAGGAATCTCAGTGGGGCTGGGCACGACACGGATAGCAGTGCCCACCCTCCCACCTGCCCACCCTGCCCGAGGTCCTCACAGCTCCTGTGGGGATCCTTGTGCCAGCTCTCCTGCCTGATCCCACTGACTTGCAGATAAAACCCAGCAACTGCTGAGGAAGCACATTCCCTGAGGGAGCCAGCCTGGAGCCTGCATTATTGCTGGCAGAGACCCTTCCCTAGCAGAGCCACGGGCTGCAAAACCTAAACCACAGCTGCAGAGAGGAACTGCCCTGCACTTCCACTGCCACCCCTGGCACACAGGAACTGGTAGATCTCACTTCCCCCACTCTGAGCCTGCTTGGCTCATTTGCAGGAAGTGGCCAGAGATGACAAACCCAGAAAGCCCCAAATTCTCCTTGTGCTATGTGACTGCTCCAGCCTTGAGCCCTCTCCAGAGCTGAACCACTCCAGGCCCCAGATAAAGAAAAGAGCACAGTCCTCTTACAGATGGACGGGCCCATAAGCTGTCTCACCAGGAGCTGGAAGCAGAGCCATGGGAATCTAGCCAAGGCTATAAAGGGCAGCCTGAAAAGCTGTTCCTGATTTCTGCATGTTTTAGGTAGGGAATGCAGACTCAAGATCCTTTGGAGGCAGTTTCAAAACAGGCAGCCTGAATCGCCAGCCAGTTCTGGAGCCCAGACACAATTCCCAATGGGCTGGGCAGATCTGTTGGGGGCCTGAGGACACACACACTCAGGAACTGCCAGGATACTCCAGCTGCAGCCTCAGGTTCACAGAGCTGGAAGAAATACAGTGTTTTTGCAGCCCTACAGCTTTCCCTTGAGCACAGAGCATGGGATGAACTTCTGCAGTGCTGGCTGCTCTGTGGCTCAGGAGACCTTAGCAACAAGGTCACCTACAGGTCAAAAATGCCACTTCCTTCCTCTATGGATACTTCTGCCTGAGAGTTTGTACTCCTGGTCCCCAAGCAGCCCCAGAGGAGCCCTGGAGCTGCACCTTGATGGCTTTGAGGGAGCCACTGAAGAGCATGTTGTGTGAGGAGACCAAAGTGCAAACAGGATTGTCGTGTGCTCGGATCGTGTTCACCTTCTGCAGGTTTTGAATATCCCAGACCTGCAAACAAGAATCGTGGAATGGTTTAGGTGGGAAAAGCCCTCTAAGATCAAGTGCAGCACTGTCAAGCCCACCAAAGCAGAGCACCCAGGAGGGGCTGGGCAGAACACCCTGCCCCAGTTCAGAGCACCAGCCTCCTGCTCCCAGGCAGGAGCTGGGAGTGGGAAATCCAGCCTGCAGGAAACCCCCAAGCCCGACCCAGGAGTGGACAGAGCACAGGAGGGTTATCAGTCCCCACCCCTGGCAGAGGAGGGCCAGTCCCTGCTGCAGAGCAGGCTGTGGGTGCCCCGTACTCACGATGATGGTGCAGTCAGCAGAGCCACTGTACAGCTTGTTCCTGCAATGACACCGGGACACAACGCGGGGTCACCGAGGGACAGTGCCACGTGCAGGGTCCCACCCAGCTCGTCCCCAGGCACTGGGGGGGACAGGGGCTGCATCTCCACGGCCTCGCTGGACTGGCCCTTGGAGCAGGGAGCCAAGCACCCCGCTGGTGACCAGGGGAGGAAACCAGGACATGGGGAAGACCACAGAGACATGCTTGTCCATTTCTTGCTTTGTCCTTTTTTCCAGAGCAAAGAGGCAAGATGAGCCTCTCATGCCTGATTTGGCACGTGCAGGACAGAGGATGGGAATTGTGAGGGCATGCTCAGGGGCCCCAGGGCTGTCCCCACTCTCCCCAGGGACAGGTGCCCCTCCTCACTCACCCCTGGATGCAGAGAGCCAGCACAATTCCATCATGACCCTCCAGGGTCTTTTGGCACTTGTACGTGGTACAGGTATCCCACACCTAACAGAAAACACAAGGCAGAGGCTGGAGCCCAGGCAGGATGTCAGCACCCAGAGGAGGGAACAGGCTGGCTGTCACCTGGGCACTGCCTGTCACCTGGGCACTGCCTGCTGGCCTGGAGGCTTGGCTGGCAAAGGGAATGGACTGCAGAGGGTCAGGCTGAAGCTAACGAGACACAGGCCAGCAGCAGGAATCAGCTGCTCCAGCTCTGCCTCCCTCAGCCCAACACAACACACTGAGATGAAGGAGCAGCTCTCAGGCTCCTGTTTCAGCACTTCCCACCCCATCCCCGGGCTCCAATGGCACAGCAGAGCTTCCTCTGCCACTGCAAAGGCTTCTCCCCTGAGCACACACTGCTCTCTCAAGAGGAACGTGGGGATGTGGTGCCCAGAGCAGCCAGGACAGGGGAGAAATCTGCTTTCCTTCCCTAACGTACAGCAATATCCATTGCCTTCCATGTGGCTCTAAAACCAAGGAAACTAAACCAAAGCTCTGCTCCTGGCAGGGTTAGTTCGTGGCAGCCCATGGGGGTCTCCAGCCTGGCCAGCAGCCACCAGCAGCCACCACGGTGACACTGGGAAGGGCTGTTGAGGCTGCACCGGGGCAGTGCTGTCAGTTTGAGTTACTGAAAACAGGACAAAAAAAACCAAACATGCCGTAAAATAGGGAAAGGACACATTGGATCAGGGACAAATGTTTTGTTCTAAGATGACTTTTTGTAACAAAGGAACATAAAATCAGAAGCTGAAATTGTCCTGAATACCC
Organism: Tichodroma muraria; assembly: GCA_013390105.1. Classification (NCBI taxonomy): domain Eukaryota; kingdom Metazoa; phylum Chordata; class Aves; order Passeriformes; family Sittidae; genus Tichodroma; species Tichodroma muraria. The sequence continues at coordinate 72,166 of WAAG01085919.1, read as the reverse complement.
TAAATGCCACATAAAGCAAAACCAGCAGCTGCAGGAATGAGAGTCTAATCAGGGCTTTGCAAAGATCTCAGTTTGTCTCTCAATTTCACCAGCACATAATGTTTCCTTGCAGAGAATTTTGTCCAACTACAATCACAAAGTATCATTTGATTCTTTGGAGGAAACTTTAGGAAACAACATCCCCCCACCCCACAAATGAACTCAGCTTCTGTTCAATGTGCAAATGCAGAAGAAGGTGCATGGAAGAGGGAAGCTCTTACCTTAATGGTTTTGTCTGAGGAGCCACTGAAAAGCAAGTCTCCTATGGAGTACACACACAAACACCACACGGGGCCCTGGTGGCCCACAAAGGTCCCCTTGCACTTGAAGATCTGCTGAGGATCATAGGCTGCAGAAAGGAGAGCCAGGTGAGGGAGGGAGAGCAGTGCTGCTGCTCTGCACAGCTGTGACAGCACCCAGGAGGGCTACCTGGGCATCCCCCCCACCCAGCCCGAGGCAGTGGGCACCACGGGGATACTCACATCCGAGGATGCCCATGTTGAGGCGAGCATTGATGTGGGAGAGCTCATCCTGAGAAACACAACAAGCTGTGTGAGCTGTGGAGCCATCCAGGCCAGCCTGCCCTGGACATGGCTATAGGACTGTCCCCTCCACTGCTACAACCCCTCTTGTCTTCTTGACTCCCACAGGGCCCTTCCTCAGCGGCCGACTCATCCTCTGGCCAGAGCTCTCTGCTCTACTCTGTGACTGCCACATCCCTCTGTCACCTCCCTCCAGAGACCACAGGGCTCTGACAGCACTTCAGACCTGCACTAAACTCTTCAGTATTCAGAGAGGCCCAGAAATACCTCTCAGAATATACTGTCCTCTCTCTGCAATTCACCAGACTCCTTGGATCTGCTTATCTCCCTGCTTTCTGCCGGCAGGGAGGAGGGGACTATGCCCCTGTAAAAGGCCCAGGCTTTGGAGCAGAAGGTTCTCCTCAAAGCCTCCCCCCGGTGCAGGAGAAGCCCAGCTAGGAGCAGAGCCAGGGAACTCCACCCCAGGGCCCATCCTCACGTTCAGCATGGAGGCGTCCCTGCGGAATTCCATCAGGTCCTCACTCAGCTTGCTCTGGTTCTCGTCCAGCACATCTGCAGAGAGGGACAGGCCCACAGTCACTGCAGAGCCACTGATGGCACCCCAGGGAACGGGCAGAGGGCACCCACTGCCACCCACCCTGGCAACACACTCCTGCAGTCAGCAGGGAAAGCAACCCTGGAACGCAGCACCCAAAGAGCTTCCCCATCCCTACAGCTCTGACCACAGAGCTCGCCTGGGGCACACTCACCAAACTTCAGCTCCAGGTTCTTCTCCAGCTGGTCGATTTTCTCGGAGAGTTTGCCCAGCATGGAGCGCAGGAAGGCGATCTCCTGGTCCTTCTGGGCCATTGCCACCTGCATCTCGTGGAAGCGATCGTCCGTCTGCTGCAGGAACTCCTTCAGGCCCTCGAACTTGCACGTCTCCAGGTGGGTCTCGTAGGTGTCCTGGTTTCCTATGAAGGTGCACCTGAAGGGAAGGCAGATGCTGGCTGGAGCAGGGCTCACATGGAGATTTCCCTTGCTCAGAGGAGCTCCAAGGCCTGTGCGGGTCCCCAGCTGTCCTGCTCCTCCTGCCAGCAGCAGGGATATTGTGGCTCATGATCCTCCAAAGGGTGGACTTGATTGTCTTGGAGGTCCTTTCCAATTTTAATGATTCTATGATCCTGTTGGGAGAGGCAACTGCAGGACAAGAGAGGCCAAGCAGCTCCCATTCTTCCAGCCAGGGCATTGGCCTAAACTGGACTGTCAGTCTGGGAAGTTGCAAGGAAAAGCAGATCTTGGGCAGGAGTGCCCATCACTCCTGTGAGATTGCTTCTTCTCACCGTGAGGAGAGTGTGGCATCAGTTTGTTGTGTTCACCAGGAGCCATCAAAACCAGTGGGAAAAACTGCAGCTGACCTCAGCAGATGCTGACTTGGGCCTGCAGCACAGCAGAGTCCAGGCTGCTCTGCCAGGACTTGCCTTGCTCTGCCTCTGCCAAGACATGGCTTAGGATCATGGAATCATACAAATGTTGAGGTTGGAAAAGGCCTCCAAGACCATCAAGCCCACTCATTCCCCCATGGCCCCGTTCCAAGGCCACCACTAACCCACATCCCCGAGTGCCACATCCACATGGCATTTAAGTCCCTGGGGATGGGAACTCCACCACTGCCCTGTGCCAGTGCTGGAAGAACTTTCTGTGAACCCTCTTCCTGCAACAGTAAACCCAAGCAGGGGGTCCCCTGGGGCTCGGGTGACAGGGAACCCTGAGGTGGATCAGCACTTCCCTTGCCCTGGGACAAGGCCTGGCTGGCAAGACACTGCCATGGTGTTCAAATTACTCTTGTCCTCATCCCCCTCTCTTCATGCTCTGACTCTCCTCCAGCTGTTCTGCCTGCGCACTCACCCTCCTCCTCGCCGGGCACCGTGACCTGCCTGCTCCCACCCAGAGGCTCCGGGGCTGCCTCCTGCAATCCCTGTAACCCCCAGCTCAGCCTCAGGCCAATGCACAGCACTGGGGAGAGCTGCTCAGAGGCCTCGGGGCCACCCTGAGGCTGCAGCAGCCAAAAAGCAGCTCAGTAATGAGCTCAGTGCAGCTTCCCCACCCAGAAGCATCGGTCCTTACCCGTATTTGGAGTGGGGACACTTGATGTGCTCACACTCCTTCAGGTGAGCCTCCAGGTTCATTTTGAGAAGGGGAGGGCAGCTGGGGTTGTTGGGGCAGCGCACGGGCCTGTAATCACAGCTGCTCTCATGATCCCTGCCCACGGAGAGAAGCAAAGGCAGGGAAAATCAGCAACAAGCAAAAATTAATGGGAACAACACAAATCGACAGGAGAGGAGCGAACCAGCCCTGTGAGGCTGTCAGATGACCCAAAGCCTCCCGCTCTGAGACTGCAATTCCAGCTTGAAATTCTCATTTGGACAGAAAATTGAGAGTAACAATAGGCCACATTTTCACAGGGCACATCTACTTCTGCAGCTGAAGGGCTGAGCCTTCAGGCAGCCATCAACAACAGGAAACGGACAGGGAAAACAGGGAATAATACATTTACGATGGGGAGGGACATAGATTTCAAATTCATAGGCTGTAAGTAAAATAATTCCTCTTACAAAAAGAATCCCAAGCTCTCTACTTGACCACGGCCATGGAGTTTCATCCCAGATGTGAGGTGGCTGCTCTCACAATGCACCCCCTGTCCCAGTGCTGGCACTCAAGGAGCAGAAAACAGCGTCCTTCCGCTGACACCAGCCCATCTGCCTCCATGTGAACGGTCCCTGAAGCCACCCCGCCCGCCCCCCGGCACAGCCGCACAGAGCAGCGCCGCCAGGAGCCAGCAGGGCAGCTCAGGCTGGCACAGGCCCCTCCCTGGAGAGGCTGCAGGCTGGAAGGAGCACTCACTTCCTGGCACTCAGCTTGATGGTGAAGGGGCAGCCGCGGGGGTCCACCTCGAAGGCGGTGGGCTTGCTGCTGGCCGCGGGCCGGCAGCCGTACTTGCAGTGGATGAACAGCTCCCCGATCTGCTCGGCCACTGCGATGTTGTTCACCACCACCGTCAGCTTGGCGTTGTCCACGGGGCACTTCTCTGCCAGGGAGGGAAGGATGACACGGTCAGCGAGGGCTGAGACAGGGCACGAGCGTTTCCAAGAGCCCCTGCGTGGAAATCGTGTTTTTCTGCCTTCCCTGGTCAAGTCAGCCAACTCGCAGGTGAGCGGCCGGGGAAAGAGCCAGGAATATTCACCCAAGGTCTGTGAGCTATTATCTTTGGTTTGTCTTGGAGCTTGGAAAAGTTAGAGTTTATGTTAATCCATAATGACTTGAGGGAGCTTCCAATGGAAGAAGCCCATGCTGATTCAGACTGCCTAGTGCTGGCTGAAGGGTGAGTGCTCACAGGCAGCACAAATCACCAGATGCCCCAGGCATAACCTGCTCCTCGCCAGGCCTGGGCTCAGCTCCTGCTGCCAGCAACTACTGAAACCCAGAATCCTTTAGATCGGAAAAGACCTTCAAGACCATCGAGTCCAAGCCTTGGAGCGATCGCCACCTCGTCAGCTGAGCTCTGCCACATCCAGCTGTTTATGGAACACTCCAGGCATGGGGATTGTAATTGCAAAGCCTTTTGCTACAGATCTGTGGGCTGGGGTTGATACAGCAGAGCACGGTGAGGGGATTAACATGCAAAGCAGAGGGACCTCTTGCATATGGAACACAAAAATCTTAAGGCAGAAAGAGCTGCTACTTTGCAGGACTCCCCAGGGAGCCTCCTCAGGGCTCACTGTTCTGGTAATGCCAATGGCTTGGCTCTGTGCTGAACAACAGCTTGCCAAGAGGGGCACAGGCTCATGCCAAAAAGGCTTTTTTAGCAGCCAGAGACCAACCCAAGAGGGAGCTGGTTAGCCCAGGCCAGCAGCCAGGGGCTTGGGCTCTCCCAGGTTCTGGAAGAGCTGGGTGAGCTAAAGCAGCTCAGTGGGGCCCAGTCAGGGGCCAGAGTCCTGGCACTGAGGGAATGGGGGAGAAGGGGTTGATGCCAAATGTGGTCCCTGGTTCTTTATCCAGGCAGCCACAGAAAGCTTTCAGTCTGAAATCAGTGGGTCAACTCTGGGCGAGACATGTATTATCCTGGGATTATCCACTGCATTTTCCAGGATCTGAGAACATCCTGTGCCCAGGAGCAGGGCCCAGCCCTCTCTGCAGTGCCCAAGCTCCAGAGTCTACCATCAGCCCCCAGCCCCAGCCCCTCACTGCTGCAATGGCACGTCTGACTGACAGCTTGTTTTAAGCCCTTTGGACATTTTTCTGCAGGTTTCTCTTTAGGTGAAAGCAAACAAACCAGAAAATAACAGTGTTTTGGCTGCATCACACAAGAACAGTTCTGTACTCACCAGATGTTAAGGCACATCTCCTGCAAAACGTGTGCTGTGGAGACAGACAGGAACAGCAGCGTCAGCGTAAAACGAGAGCGGGCAAATTATTCCCTGTGGCTACTGATGGGAAAGGTGGGAGATACCAAAGCCTGTGGCTCAGGAGCCTCAGCAGCTGTTCTGCCTATTTTAGCTCAGCACCACAGGGCAAACCCCAGCTGCTTGCTCAGGCAGCTCAGGGTGGAGCACAGGTCCTGCCCCCGAGAGAACTGAACACACAGTCTGGAGCTTTGATGTTCTCCCTGTTCAGGATCAGGCCACGATCATGGTGCAAGCCAAAGCCAGGGGCATGTTCTGCCACACTCTGATATTCATGGGATCACAGAATCCTGGAATGGTTTGGGTCGGAAGGGATCTTAGAGATCATTGAGTTCCAATTCCCTGCTGTGGGCAGGGGCACCTTCCACCAGACCAGGGCTCAGAGCTCCATCCAGCCTGCTCTTGAACACATCCAAGTCTTTCCTACCCTCCACATCTGCGTAGGGTTTCTCTGCTTCACTCTCCACTGTAGCCCATGTCATCCCCCTGATTCCCCTGAGAAGCCCTCGAGGGAAGGGGAAGCCTGGCCTCTCCCTGTCCTTGCCCAGCCAGCCCATCACATCCATCCCTCTGGAGCCCTCTAAAGGCAGCAGAAGCTGCCCTGTCCTGCTATCAGGCAGATGGAACAGCTGGTTTGTAAGCCCATTAAATGCTCTGCAAATTTGAGCACTTTAAATAGCTCCCCTCTCCGTTCTGACAGTTTAACTTGACAAAGTGGCAAACACAATCTAACACACTAATGAACGTGAAGGCTGCAGCATTTCACTGGTCCTGATCCTGCCCCGTGTGTTCCCTGGAGCCTCCTCAGCCACATTCCCTGGCCACGGAGCCAGCTCTTGGCAGGGCTCTGAGTCCCCCTCTGGAGCTGTTATCTGCTGCCCTGCTCCCATGGCCTTTTCCTGCCCGGCACAGCTGCACCGAGCTCCCTCCAGAGCTGCCAGAGCAGGACTGCAGATGAAGCCAGGCTGCTTCCTGCAGTGGGATTTTTTCCACATTAACCAGTAAATCTCAGGGTCTCTGTGCAGAGCTGCTTACTGGAATGGTGCAGCCAAACTGCACCAGCTTCCAGTACTTTTGGGGAATAGCATCCTCACTGCAATAAACAATCCTGAGCTCTGCTGCTGTTGCTACAGCCCCATCTTGGTGATCAGAAGCACGTCAGAAGCATTAGAGCCATCTCCAAGCCATCCTTCTTCACAAGTGGCACAGAAGCAGGAATAATATACAGCTTCTATTAAGTCCCAGTAAAATGGAATCCAGAAGAATATTCATAATACCCCGTGCCTTTCATTTGAGGATCTCAAATCCCCTTGCAAGCATTAACTAAATGAAGCTTCAAGCCATTCTTGTTTTATAAGCAACACTTCCTTCACAATTGAAGCACAGCCATTCCTGGTGTGCCCAGGAGTTCCTGCAGAGCCCTTCCAGAGGAGTTTTCAACCTCATGGAAGCCACAAGGACACTGAACATGGCCAGGAGGGGGTGGCTGACAGTACAGCTCTCCTGGGAAAAGCCATCCCATTTTAAGCAAGCCCTAGTTTTGCTAGGACTTGACAGTCCCCAGGGAGAGACAGAGGGGCCAGTCCAGGCTCGGCTCTGGCTCACACAGGGTATTTGGGAGAGCACTGCCTTACCCCACAGGTCGTGATGACGGGATCCTTAAACACACTGCAGCACAGCTGGCAGCACAGCTTCACGGACGGCTGCTCTGCAAACACCAGGGGCTCCTGCAGGGCACACAGAGGGACACACACAGTGAGGATTAGTGCAAACCAAGAGCCTGCAGCTCTGCAGAAGGAATGACACAACCCCTCAGTGGTGAGCCTCAGGGAGCCCCGGGCACACCGAGGGTTTCATTGTCTCAACACAAAAATCTGTCTGGATCTGCTGAATTCCAATAGGGGAAGAATGAACTTGGGAATGGCTGGAGACCCTCAGCTCATCACAAACTGGGGGCCACCAGCATCTGGCAGGACCAGCACCTGACAGCAAACTGCACAGACCAACTTCTTTGCCAATGATTCGAGTCACCAGAACTGCATGAGCTGCACTGGCTGGGATTTTGTCCTTGCTAGGCCTGAGCATAGAGTTGTCAAAATTGTACTAAGCCTGAGCTTAAGAGCGATTTTAAAGCAGCCTGCACTCTTGTGTTTTAGAAGCATTCTGAAGGAAGGGCTCCTTCACTCCTTCGGAAGCAGAAACAACATTATTTCTGTTGCAAGGGGCCCATCTCTCCAGTTTTGTTTACCAACTAGGACATCCAGAACAGGGCTCCAAGCACATCCTCCCAGAGCACTACGGCTCTCCAGGGCTCCAAGCACGTCCTCCCAGAGCACCATGGCTCTTTATGCTCACATTTCAGAGCATTTCCAATCAATCTCTGCAGTTTGCTCTGTCTTTTCATCCTGTGCTGCTCTCAGAAATGCAAACACAGCCCCCTGGGTTCCCAAATACGAAACACATTCTTATCCCAGCTCAGTGGCAGAAAGCCGCCCGACCTTTTATTCCTCCAGTTTGGGGTTGGTTACTGGGTCACAAGCTAAGCTCAGTTTAGGAGTATCCTCCCCCAGCATGTAGACAATTCCCTGCACCCTCCCAGGGCTTACAATTAAGTCAGTGGGGTGCCATGCAGCCCTGAATAGGGATGGGGCTCCAAGTCCATGGGGGATTGTATTTCTCTTGCTGCCTGGGGCCAGACCACCAGCCTGAGCCTTGCAACCCGCCCTGCTCTGCTGCAGGGCCAGGGAATCACGCAGGACTTTGCAAAGACTTACAGTTTTTCTGGGAAGCAGAAAAGCCTCACCATTGTCCTCGCTTTCCAGGCAGGGAAATGGTACACGAGGAAACAAAGTCAGTGGTGGCAACAGAGTTAAAAGCAGGAGTCTGAGCCAGGCACCGCACAAAACCTGCCTGTGACAGCCCTGCGTGCTCACGACAGTCCACTAAGTTACTCTTTTGACACTGGGCTTCCTAATCCTGCTCCTTCAGACAATCCCAAATACCTACTGGCTCCTCCTCTTCCTCATGGAGTGAGAACGTGGAGCGCAAGGACATGTTGGACTCGGAGTGCAAGGAGCGGACGGAGATAGCGGAGTCGGAGCGGCGCGGGGTGCTGATCGGAGGCTGCGGACACAGAGCAGCTCTGGTCAGTGCAAATCACTCCCAATCTCCAGGCAAAGCCTTCAAGTTCAGTTTTCCCCCTCCATAACACCCAGCTGCTCCACTCCCAGCTGCACTGAGTGCTGCTGTGTGCCCCTCCCCTGCACCGTGCCCAGAGACAGGAATCACTCGGGTTTAACTCCCGAAGCCAGGCTGACATGGAAATTGCAAGCACATCGCTTTCTCCAAGGTGCATTCCCTACACACTTACCGTGCACACCCGCAAGGCAACGGCCTGGAAGAATTAATCCTTCATGGAAAGCCCTGTAAATCTCCCCCAGAGACTGCTCCAGCTCCTGCAATGTCTCTAATCTCTGCAGCAGCACTTGTTGTTGCACACACTATCTAACTTCTGCCAAATTTCTTTGCGTAAGTGTGGAGACTTCCTTCTATTGAATTCTCCGCGAGCCCGGCTCTGCCGCTTCCTGCTCGGGAGGGGAGAGTGGAGCGGACACCGCGTGCACCAATCCAGAGAGATCCTCTGCCTACGGCGGCCTTGGGATTGGCTTTGAGGGAATGCTGCTGCTGGAATATCAACCAGCAGCACGTAGCCAAGGTGCCATTCGGTGCCAAAGCGCCACTGGAGACTGCAGACCACGGGGAGAGTGGATTTGAGGGTCCAGTGCAACTGGGAGCGCAGCCACTGCGGGGTTACTCTGGAAGAGATGCTGCTGGTGGACTGGAAAAGGTGCAGAGAGGAGGGATAAAGGTCTTCAATGAGCAGAATGGATGCTTTGACAAAGAAATGGAAGAATGAAGCCAGAAGCTTCAGACAAGGCATGATGGATGAGCATCTGCCCGTGTCACGCTCTCCAAGGTTTCTCTGTAGCCTCTGTCAGTCTCTAGCCCTGAGGAGTGATGGCTGGAAGGAGCTCTGGAGACCCCTGGCTGCCCACTGGAAAAGGGACTCTCCCTGGCCCTTACCCTGCCCGGGGAACAGGGAAAGCTGCACAGACTCTGCTGAGTTCCTGTCCTGCACCTTGTGAGAAAAACGCTTTTCCTCATGTTCCATCTGAGCCTCGGGGGCTGCACTCTGCGTGCCTGCCCTGGGTGAAAGTGGGTGACATCAGAGCCAAGGACAGACAAAGGCAATGCAGGAGGGCAGTGGGGCTGGCAGGAAATTCAGCACTGAAAGCTGCAAGATGAGGTTCAGAGGCTGCTGCCCTCCCCAGAGATGAAGCACGCTGCTCCCAGTGCAGGCTGGCTGGGCTGCAGGAGAGCAGCAGATCAGGATCCTGCTGGTTCCTCACACTGCTCTGCTGCTTCACTTTTATGATCCTGGGCTCCAAGGAACTCAAAAATGCTGCATCTGCTTAGAAGCCAAAGCATAAATGTCTTTCCCTTAAAGACAGCGTATTTATTGACTAAATACATAAACCTTAAGGAGGAATGGTTATAATGAGGTAAATCCGTTTTATGTGTATCCATTAATTTTTATTATTTTCCTCCACTAGTAGCAGAAATTATTAAAATAACCAGAATGACTGTGCACAGTTCCCACTCTGGAGGTGACAGAGGGGTGAGGGCAGCAAAGGCAGGCTCTGCAGGGAGGCAGGTTTGTCACCAGCAGCATCCAGTGAGGATCACCAACAGAGAAGGGGGACTGCAGCATTCCCAGGAAGCAGGTGTGTGAGACACAGAAGGTTTGTGTTAAGACTGGGCTCAGCTTCCTGTGTCCTGGTTTGGATAATGCTGGTGTTAACTGCACAGCAGAGAAGGGGATGTGCTGAGAAGGATCCCTCACTCCCCCTGGGCTGTGGGGACAGCACAGGATGGCAGAGGGAGCGCTGGCAGTTCCAGACCCTCTGGGTATCTGCACCCTTGGCTTTGCCAAGCAAACAAGGATAAAACTCAAGAGACCTCATTTCTGCACTAAACATCAGGCACACCTTCAAACAGCCCAAGGATGGAGCACTCAAACATCTGATGGAAGATGGAGTTTTTTGCCGGCAATTCAATCCAGCCTCTGGCTCAGAGGTGAAGCTCCCTGTAAAGAACACTTTGGACAGCCAGGCAGCCTCCATCCACAGCATCCAATTGTTCCAATATTCAGCTGCAATCTTTAGCTGCAGCTCCCATCACCTCAGTGACAGGAGCAGCCTCCAGGTGGAGGCTCCAGCACAGCCCTGGTTTCAGTTTCTTGCAGGCACAGCAAGGTGGGAACCCGTGGCACTGTGTCCAGGAAGGACACAGCAGCCACCCAGTAATCCCTGCCCTGCACACAGAACACACTGCTCTGCTTTTGTTTCATTAACAGCAGCTTTACAAGGAAACAAAAAGGGGTGGTGGAGGTCACAGGAGGGCTCTGACTCGTCTCCAGCTGTCCCTCTGATGGCTGAGAAGCCCTTGGCAGCTTCTGGAGGAGGGAAAACTCAGTGATGAGGAAGGGAAATCCCAGATTATTTCTTGACAAAGCAAATGAAGCTTCCTAAGAGGGTTAGTGAGTCTGCCTGGAGCAGCAGGCAGAGCAGGACCAAGGCAGCTCTGGTTTGTCAGCACCTCACGCTGCTTCCCGAACCACTCATTAATCCTCTCACTATTTTTGCTAAAGAATATTTAACACTCATGGGAAAGTGGGCTGAGACTGTCCAAGAGGATTGAAGCTGGCCCCCAGCAGAGATCCCCCCCATTCTTGGCTGCACACCCCAGTTCGTGCCAGTGGGGTTTTCAAAGGAGTCAGGGAGTTTCTTTATCAGACCCGGCTAAATGAAATATTCACAGCATCCCCTCCTCTGGAAAAATCCTCCCCTCTGCCCTGTGAGAACTGCCCAGCTGGTGAAAAGGGCACTGTGAGCCCAGCACTCAGCCCACTGGGTCCGTGCTGACAGCCAGGGGTGGCCTGAACACAGGCCCAGCTCGGGGGGTCAGTGGTGGGCTGGAGAGCTGCACTTGCCAAGGACACCAGGCAAATTTTCAAAGGACTTGTTAAAAAAGACCAACGACAAACAAAACCCCCACGGGCTCACATAAAACACAGCAAGATCTCTGAGCAACAGAAGGAACTTTATAGGATGCTGACAATAAAATTCTTTGCAATCTGGTGTCAAATTTATTTTAAGAAGTGCTGCAGCTCCACACTGTTGCTGACCCCAGTCTCTAACTCCAGCAGCAATGATCCATTTATGCATGGCTTGGAAATTGGGTCTTGTAACCTGACTAAGTCTACAAGTACTTAAGTTTGCTACTAACATGTCTAGATCTCAACAGAGCTTGTGGTTGTGAGATGTGGCTGGAGCACCAGGGACAAGGGAAGGTCCAACCTCAGAGAGCTGTCCATCCTTTCATCAAGGTCTGCTTTGCTGTTGCTGCTCTTGATTTAATTGATTTAGCTCATTTAATTTCTCTCCAAGCAGCTAGTCCTGGAGCCTGTTGAATCACTAAATTCCCCAAAAAGAACTTACTCAGAAGCGAGTGAGAAAACTGGATACAAAATTGGGAACTGCTTTACCACCAAGATATTGGGAGACACGGGAATGGGTTGTGAGGGAAGCCCAGCACAGCCCATAGTGTCCAACATCCCACTCTGCAGGTTCCAAATCCACTCCCTGTGGTCAGAGGCCCCATCTGGAGGTGGGAATAGGAATGGATTCTACGGCCATGACTGCAGAGCCAGCTGGGATCCATCCAACACGGAGAGTGCCTGGCCCCAGTCACAGCCCAGACATCCCTGGCAGGGGCTCTTTCCTCCCGAGCTCCCTGCTGTCCCAGGAGCCAGATACACCCTCACAAGGAGGCTCTGGGATTTGTAGTTCCCAGGCTTTGGACCCACATAACAATTTCAGGAAGTATGAAAAGCAGCAGCAGCTCCAGCCTAAGCCCCAGGTCAGAATGAGCTGCCTGCCCACGGCACAACCTCGGCAGCAGCCAGGAATGCTGAGGCTGCTCCTGCCTCTGGGGCACACGCAACACAGAGAATGATGAGGGAGGCACAGGAGTCCAGAGGAGCTCCAGACACCTCTCATTTCACTTCTGATCAGCTAAGCCAGTCAGGAGGTCCTGACAACACCTACCATGCCATCGTCCTCATCCCGTGGGGAGTAGGTGAGGGTGCTGGAGGAGGACGGGGTCCGGCGGTGCTGCTTGAAGGTATTGGTCCCGTCAGCTTTAAAGGGAATTAGAAAAGAGAAGCAAGCATTTAGGCTCCTCAGAAACATTTCCAAGCTATGGGACAGCCTCTGTAGCTCTAAGTGTTCCTTAGAAAAGGAAAAGACTAGGGATTCTCCACTGCTGGTTCATGACTGGATGTATCAGCACAGGCAGAACAATCCTGATCTCTGAGAGCTGGCCCAGAAAAGAGCACAGGTAATATCCTGTCAGGTCCACAGGTTAAAAATACTATTAAAAGGAAACTTTATACTCCCATGTTTCACAGTCATCAATAAAAATTGCCTGGATCCAGGGAGGTCTGGATATCCCTGAGGCACAGGGGAGCCATGCTAAATTAAATATGAAATATTTGTAAGGAGATCATGTAACTGACTCTTATAAGTATAAAAGTCTGAATGTAAATATTTGGGAGTCCAAAAGCATCTAGAGTCCAGGACAAACGCAATCCAAACATTTTTCTCTGGCAGATGTTCATTTCCTTATCAAAATCAGTGTCAAGTCTTTTTGTCTCTATTAAAGGAAGGATATTTGTATTCCAAAAATGAAACCAGGCCTCTTCCTACATTCACCCCACGTGCCAGAGCACAGGCTCCCCTCACCTGCTGAGCTTTGAGGAACAAGGCACAGGAATTGCAAATGAGCAGGGACATTTGCATCCCCTCCTGTCTGAGCTAAAAATGGCCACGGGGTTTTACCAAAGCTCCAGAGTGACTCACAGTCAGGCACAGAAGGAAGATGGAAATTTTCAGCGCTGGTGACAATTGTCACAGGGATCAATAAGATTTGGTGCTAAGCACAGTATCAAACCTTGTTGTACTACTCTGTTTTCAGCAAGGGCTTCCCAGTGGTACTGCTCAGGTACCGCCTGAGGAAAGAAAATTCCTGTGCCTGCTCCTCATTCCCATCATGTCAGGACACTTGGGCTGCATAACACCAAACCCAGCCCCTCAACACCTGATAAATACCAGAGAGATTCTCCCAGCAGCTTTATGATCTGTACAACAACAACCACCCTGGGATCACACACAGTACACATGAAACACTCACCCTTTGTGATGGTGGTCACAGCAGAGAAGGCTGGTCCAAAAGTTGTTTCCATTCTTGTCTGAAATATTGAAAAAATGAATATGAGGGCTTTTAAAGCCTTCAGACTTTGCCTGAGCTAGTGAAATACTGCATGCACATTCCCAGCTTTTATCTGTGAACAGTGAGATTTTAAGTGGCAAGGAAATACCCTATTTCAAAAGAAAGGATGAGAACACAGGAAGCAGCCCTGTCCCCTGTCTGTGCCACCAGCAGTGGCCTTACCCCGTTAGTGTTCTCAGAAGAAGTGATGTTTGTTGTGCCACTGGAGAAACGATTGTAGCGAGCGCTCTTGTTTGAGCTCATAATCTAGGCCAGCATCTGTTAGTCATGGGAAGCTTGCTCTGTGGAAGAAGGACACAAAGGGAGTTAGGCTGGCTGTGGGTATTTTCCTGGGATCAGAGAACACTCTCCTGCAGCACAAAGCCCAGGTGTTCACCTAAACTCACATAAATCTGGATTTTCAGAAGCAAGAGGCGAGGACAAAGTCAGATTCCTTCAAATCACTCCTGGGTGAGTGTTCAGCATATTTTAAGTATGTGATTATCTTTTAATAAGAGCATCATTTCTCTCCCTCCACCGTTTCATTAGGCTCAAGTTTGCAAAGTCAAGAATTCCACAACAATAATCTGCAGAAACACGCGGAGTTTGCTTTCTTTAACCTCTGCTGAAACCTGATACTGCTTCAGGGCACAATTATGCTGCTGTCGCAGCAAATCTGACAAGATGCTCTCAGTCTCCTTCAGAGCCAGGACACCCTCAGGAAGGAGCTGCAGCTCCTCTGCCATCTCAGAGGTGCTCCTGGCTCAGGCAGGAGTTTCCCTCAGAGAGGACACAGCTCAGCCTGGCATTGGGAGGTGAAGTGTCTCAGGTGGCCAGTAAAATTCTGCCAAACAGATATTTGTGTTACTAAACCAATGTTAATCTAATCTGTGTTAGTACCGTGTGAACTTTCTTAACCAATCACCTCTTAACACCTAAACCTTGCAATATTACATTCTAAAACCTCTTGTTAACCTTTGTAACTACTTTTGCTTTGTCTAAGACTTTTAGGCTCTAAAACTAAACTTTCCTCTACTCAACATACTCTGCTTTAAGTTATAAATCTACATTTTTACTTCTAACATCTACATTTGGAAGCTTTTTCTAAGGTCTCAGGTCAAAACCTGTCTCCAATTCTAAGTTTTGGCTTACAGACCTAATATTCTGAGATTTCCCAGCACTTTGGATTCCAACATCAAGTCCTAAATCTCCAAGCTCTTTATAAAAACACCACTGTGATTTCTCCACTTTACAGAAAGGGAAACTGAGGCTCAGAGAGAGACAGGACCCCAGCAGGCAGCATCCCCTGGGATTTGTGCAGGGATTCCCACCTCCCTGGAGAGCCCTGGCACACAGGGCTGGGCACATCCTGCACACGCATTTTCAACACTGCAAAGGTGACACTCGAGCTGTCCTCGGCCAAGGCTCTGCTCAGGGCCTGACACAGCACTTCCTGCAGCTCTGGATCCAACAGCTGCCAGGCAGCCAGCAACAGCAGAATCCTGAGCAGGGGGGTGCTGCTCAGGTCTAAACTCTCAGAAATAACTAAAATGGTCAAAAACCACAAAAAAAACCCCAACAAAATTCTGAAGAAAAACCAAACAGAAACCCTGAAACCAAACCCAAAACCATCTGAAATCCAGGGATCTGAATAATGTTTTCCACACACGTGACAGCACTGTCCTGGCTGCTTGCAAATGCCAGATCCCTGAGGAGATGCTGAGCACAGAGTCTGGAGTTGTGTCAGAAGCAGCAGGAGTGAAGCAGAGTTGTGCTGCAGCATCAGGGAGACCTGCAGAGTTTAAAGCTGGGCTCTAGCAAGCCACAAGCCTGGCTTAGGCCATCAGATCCTTTTATTCCTGTCCGTGCTCCTGAGGGCACAGGGAGCAGAGGGAACCCGGAGGGTGGGAGGTGGGAGAGGGCACACAAAGGGTTTGGGCCACTGGCCCCAGGAGATCTGGACCCCACTGAGTCAGCCCCTCTCCCTCTGGCAGCCTTGGATGAGCCACTGGAGCTCTTGGCTTCCTCCTGGCAAAAAATCCCCTCTTCTGCACAAGCCTGAAGATTCCCCTCTTCAACTACAAAGCCTGAGGATGAGAGGTCTCCAGCTGGGGTCTCCAGATGACGCAGTGCTCAATAAATTAAGCAAAGCAAGTCCTTCCACGAGTGATGGAACGAACTGCAGCATTTCCAGGGATTTCCCATCTCAAGGCTGCATTATCTCATGTCCAGTAACATGTGTATCCCTAAAATTCCCCTCTCCACAGGTTCCCTGCATCCAGCAATACAGCTGGGCTCACCACTCTCCTCTGGAAAAGAGATCCAGCACTCTGCTCCTCCCATTACTGGGTGGAAATAGAGAAATATTCAAATTTCCAGGGATACGAATCCATGCAACACCTACCCACACCCCCTTCATCCTGCACTACTCAAAAGCAGGAGCAGGGATTTGCTCTCACCTCATCAGCCATGCCAGTTAAGGTTAAGGGAACCTTGCACATCAAATATTCCTCCTGGGGTTTAGGGCAAATGGATATTCCCATATGGAAAGAGAGGGAACCCACCCTGATGGAGGATCGTGGGCTGTCTGGAGACTCAGGCAGAGCTTCTCTCCCTCTCATTTTCAGGGTATGTATCACCTTCAGATGGAACAGATGGAGACTCAAGAAATGGGAAACACCCAGAGACAGAGAAAACAAAAATGGGGATAAACTGACAGCGTGAGGAGTTCTGTGATATCATTAAAGGTTGGATCAGGTGTGCCACAAGCAGTGACTGCAGCCACTGCAGTGACCCTTCAATCCCTGCCTGGGAACCTCCAATAAATCCAAAGTGGGGAAGGGAATGTGGAATACAGGGATTTTCCACTCACTGGTTATAAACATGACCTGTGCCTGCAGCTTGGCTGAGCAAGGTACCTGCAGCAGCAGCAGGGAGCCTGCTCGTGTCTGCTCTGAGCAGAGACCAGAGGAATGGGAGCAATGGAAAAAATGTTGGAATATCAGCCAGGCTGCACAACACCAGCTGCCACAGCAGGATCTGGTTTCAGCCCAAACCTCTGCACCCACCACAGACAGGAGATTTCAGCAGAGCAGATGCCTCTCCAGAGCACTGCCTGACGAGCTCCTCACACCTTCCTTTCCATGTGAGAACCTTTTCCAACGGATATCAATGAATTTAAAAGGAGGCAGAAAAGAGCTCATGGTGTCAACACTAACACCAGCTTCCAGCACTTGCAAAAATCTCTGCCAGATCTCTGCACCTTTGCTTGGCATCTGAACCCTGCCAGCTACACTGTCCTGTGCTCCCAGGCCTGGAGGATGAGTGTCCCTCTTGAGTGGCTGGTGTTGGGAACCCAGCCTGTGATCCAGATTCTCCTTGCCTGGACTTAATTTTTAACTTTTTTTAACATGCAACAGCAGTGTTTTTTACAGTAAACAAAGAGGGGAGGAAATCTCCCCTGGAAAAATGAAGCTGTGGGGACCCAATGATCAGTAAATCCCACAGCTGATCATAACCAGATGTGAGGGATAGGTTTCAGCATTTGCACATCACAGGGATCAACTCGAGGTTTTTGAGACTCAGTGAGAAGAAAAGCCTTAAAATCCTACTGTAGTAATCCAGGCAAGAAAAAACCCAACCACCAGTAGCTGCAGAGGCAGCTGCAGGGGGAAGCAGTGCTCCTGCTCCCCACTGCTGAGGGGAGCTCCAACAGGAACAGCCACGGATCACCCCGTGACTGCAGCTCAGAGCTGCGGGGAGAATCAGGACCGGTGGCCTGGATAATTCTCCCTCTCTGCCCACTGAAGCTCTCTCCGAGGTGATTCACCCCCAAGGAAACCTCTGGGCTGGCAAATTGTCCCAGAGCAGGGAAACTCGGGCAGGGTTATCCTGCCCTGGCTGGAGCAGCCCCTGGCTGACATGAATTTCCTTACCTCACAGCTTGGGTATTTAAGACACGAGCTTCTGTCCTTCTTACAACACTGCACTCCCAACAAGAAGGGTTACACATCCTCAAGAGCACTGGCACATCCCCAGGGAAATACTCCAACAAAAGCACCCACAGCTCCCTGGGACAAGGGCAAGACACACAGGTGCCAAGGGCACAGGCTGTTTGCGGGCTAATGAACAATTCTGCCACCAGCAGCACCTCAGGTGCACCTCGTTAGTGACGAGGACTATCAGCATCTGCTCTGACCTGTACAGCACAGGCTGTGAGAATGCAGAGCTGCAGGAGATCCCTGAGGCAGACACCTCTCCGTGGACAGGGGACCAGAAGCAGACAGTGGAGCCCACTGGCCACTCCTCAGCTCGCAGAACGCCAGGCCAGGGTTCCCAAGCACCACAGCTTGTTTCAGCTCCAGGCTGAAGGTGCTGAATAAAAGCCAGCAGTGAAATCACCACGACTGCAGGTGACACTCAGCTCTTCCCAGCACTCAATACCAGCTGGTGGTGAAGAACTTATGAAAAAACCCATAAAACTAAGGAGACAAAAATTGTAGATGAGCTAAAATCTGAAAGACCTCTCCCAGCAGGACATTTCTTACACTCTTCAGATATCAGTCAGTGCAGGAAGACACAAAACATGAACAGAAGTTCAGCCTTACTGACAGGACGTGGCACCTCCACCTGATGAATCTGTGGAACAGTCTTTTTACTGTTTTTAAGTTTATCTTATAAGCCATACCAGCTTTTCTGAGTGTCTTACAGTGAGAGCATAATTGTACTGAGCCGTGATCAATAAAAATAAAAGGGATATTTTTAATTGCTACTACTTTTACCAGTGCTTGCACTGACTGCAGGACTGAGAGAGCACATTCAACAGCTGTTTGAACACTGTCATGCCTTTGAACAAATGGAGTTCAGAAAGGAAAAGCATTTCATATGGTGCTTTTCCTAAAGGATAATGAAGCCCTGGGATAGAAGAATATTTGCAATACTTCATGTTAAAACCCAAAGCTGTAACTTTCAAATGTTCCCATAGCTGGATCAAAAGTGATTGCTCTGGTGAAATGAAACACCTCAATTTTCCCACAAAAATAAATTAAATTAGAATTTAGAACAGAGGCCAATATTCAGTGCTGTTCCATGACACAAAAGCTACATTTGAAGCTTGATTTCCATTTCAGGTAACCTGGGAGGATCCACCCACAACACCATTCCTGTTATGCAGCCCAGTTCTGATCCTGCAACTGAAATTGTCCTGTGTGGGCTCAGCACCTCCTCAGTCACTGCTGGGCAGGAACAGGCACATTCACAGCTCTGCCACACGAGGACCTTAATCAAAAGGTGCCTTAAAAGTTGGCCCTGCCACTGCACAGCTGCGTGCTGTGCCTCTCACAGCTTGTGCTCTTCCACATCCTCCCTCAAAGAACAGACCCCTTCCGAGACCATCACATTGTTAAATTGTGGATTTGGTGAAGGAAAAAGAATAAAACCCCAGCCAAGCCCTGAAACCAGCAACGTACTTCCCCTCCAAGGCAAAAACATCTCAGTGCTGCTGCAGTTCCTCGGGAGGGAATGGCCAACTCCGAGCAAGGCAGATCCTGATGAAAGATATCACACTTCAAAAGCTGAGAGCAGCCACCCTCACCACTCACACCACAACTGGTGCTCACTGGTGCTCCTCAGACTTGTCTGACAGAGAGAACAAATGGTTCACGAGACCCCACGGGGTCCTGTGGGGCTGGCTCAGCTCTGATGTTGGTCTCCCTGATGCAAATCTGACAGATAGAGCGGCTTGCAACTCAACTGAAAACCCCTGAAGACATGGCAGGGCAGCAGCAAAGACTGGGGCATGGAGAAATTTGGCCTCTGCTCTTCCGAGGAAGCCAGAGGAACATTTGTCTCACCTGGATAACGCTCTCCTGGAGTCCTGCTGGATTCAAAGCAATCAAAGCTCCTCTCTCCTTTATTCCCTGATTCCTGTGCCATGGCTGAGGCCTTTTCCAACTGCTTTGCCTTACGGTTGGCTGCACTGCATCCTCTGGAAAGCTGTAACCACCCCATCCCACCATGGGATTCTTCCAGATTCAAGTCATAGGAAACCTGAGCCCACAGCCATGACTCAAAAAGCACAAAGTATCACTTCCACCCCCTGTTCCCCCCAACATCCTCCAAAGCTTCCACACCTTGTGACAGCACTCTTCTCTGCCCTCTGGATGCAACTAGAACACTTCAAAGATCCAGCTGAAATGCATCACCTCCTTCAGAAAAAAAACTCAAAACCCATCCAGCAAATTCCAGCCACCTGCTCTTTTTTTTGTACAGTTCCCTTGGGCTTTGCCACTGAGAACAAGCAGGAGGCACCCGTTAGACACAAACACTCATTGATGAAATTAGTGATCCTGGAAGAAACAGCACCAAATCCCTGATTCCAAAAGAAATCAGGGGATGTGGACACTTCCACCATGACCAACCTACTGAGAGCTTTGGGACAGAAGCACCACTCAGTGTCCCACAACCCCCAAACACCACGGATTAAACTCTCCTCGAGGTGACTCAGAATTCCAGGGGAGGCAGCAGGACACAGCCTCTCCTCAGAAACTTGGCTTCTCTGCTCACAACACTGCCTAAGGAATATCAAGGATTTCCCACTTCTGAAACACCAGAACAACCTCTGCTGGGCTGCTGCAATCAAGCACTTCACACCCTTGCAAAGGTCACTCTGCAGGACCATAAAATCAGTGTAACAGAGCTCCAGCTGCTGTTCAGGCCACAGGTACCCCTTCCAAACTGGTGCTGGACTCCAGGTACCCCCTGCTCTCAGCTGAGGGGTGAAAACAGTTCCTCCCTCACTGCTGAAGGGGAGCAGCTTTCCCAGGAATGCTGCTGACAGCTGGACACCCGGCACCCAGAGCAAACACTTCTCCTTGGAGGAAACTCACCCCTGGCCATCCCGGAGCGGCGGAGCCCGGCAAGATGCCACCACCATGCCCAGCTCCTGAGCTGTGGACAGGCTTTTCCTCGGCCAAAGTGCCTCTTCGGCTACGAGTGTGCGTGTGTGGATCGCTCCCCAGTGATGTAAACACAAAGGCATGCGGAGCAGTGGGCGATATGTAAATCCAGCTGGAAAATCCCACAGCTCAGCCAATCTCCACGCTGCCTCCCAGCTTTGACCCGGCTGCTCCGGGTTCAGTTTAGTGCAGGAAAAACAACCCCTCTCCTAGCACACAGGGATTTGTTCCCCCCGATCGGAGAAAGCTCCGGAGACAGAAAAGTCCTTTGCTTGCTTTAAGGGGAGTTTGAGTTTCTCACCCTCTTTTATAGTTCCCAAACTCTTCAGAATTCTGAATAACAAACAGCAACACGCTCTTTGCCTGGAGAGCCAATCCAGGGAAATCCAGCTAACTAAGAACAGCCACAAAAAGGCAGAGCTGGGGAGCAGGACTCCCCGAAACACAGACACTGATGGTGGCGAGGGACTTCTACTGCCAGGACACCCTTCACATGGCTGAGGCTCTCCCAGGCACAGGCACTGCCCCACTCCAGCCCCCAGGACACCTCGTTAAGAGCCGGAAGGCGAAGCTCCAAGCTCGGGCTGTGCTTGGCAGAGCAGGAGCAGCCTGAATGGGTAATTTGGGGTGCTGCTGCCTTAGGCTCCTGGGGGACTTGCTGAGCTCAAAGAAGGGTGACACGTACCCCTGCGAGCAACCAGCTGCCTCCCTCCTTGTCCCAGCTGTCCCTACACCCCCTGATCCAGCCCACGGGCACAGGGACGTGCTGGTGCGTGCCTCACCGTGCCCATGGCAAAGGGGCACAGGCAGGGAAGGGACAGCAAAGGGAATGAAAACCACGAGGGAGGAATTCCAACAGACTGAACACAACCATGTAATCTGAGTACTGGAACCCGGCATGGATTTCCTCTCCAGTGCATTCCTCCTGGCACACCTGGGCTCGGCTGAGATAACCCATGAGAAAGGTACAGTCACGCTCCAGAAACCCCACACTCGGGGCCCGGCAGGGCTTGGAAGGTCCCTGGGAACAGGGGAAGGCTCAGCCCTCGAGGTGGCTGATGCCCACTGAGGCCGCAGCAGTGCCCAGGAGCACCCCCAGGTGCAGGGCAGAGCTGGCACCAGCACATGGGGCTCTGCAACCATCCAGAGCCTGCAGGGTTCCCTGAGGCTCCGGCAGCACCTCGGGATTGTGGAGCCCCGGGGAAGGGAAGAGCTGACTTCAGGTAGGGAACACAAACTTCCATGTGATGCTCACACGTGGCTCCAGGCCATCAGAGGCTGTGCTGCCACGGGAGGGCTCACCCTGGGATCCCCGGGGTCAGGGAACCAAACCACCCAAAAAAATACGGATTGGGTTTTATTTTTTCCTTCCTTGAGTCCAACCGATATGAAAACCCCTGTCTGAGTGTTAGCAGTGAAGGTACCAGCATCCCCTGACTGGACACACCACTGTGGCTCAGGTTTCCCACTTCCTCAGGGAAAAACGTTGTCTCCCTCAGGCAGCGTCACCTGCACACAAACCAGACTCCAGGGCTGGAGCTTTCTGGGTGGATTCAGCCTGTCCCTCCCCTGTTCCAGACAGGGGACCCCAGGGCCTGGAGGGAATCCAGCAGACTGCAGACAGTACCTGCTCCTGCAGCCTCCTGCATGATTTTAGGAATTTCCCTTGCCAGGGGAGATGCAGGTTGGACATCAGGAGGAATTTCTTCATGGAAAGGGTCGTCAGGAATCGCAAGGGGCTGCCCAGGGAGGTTTGGAGTCCCCATCCCTGGAGATGTCCAAGGAACACCTGGACATGGCACTCAGTGCTCTGGGCTGGGATCAGGCACAGGGTGGACTCAATGGTCTTTTCCAACCTAAACAATTCTGGGATTCTGTGATCTCACACTACTTTCACTCATCAAGGGCTTTCTGGAACCATCCTTCACCCCCAAAACCCTCTCCTGCAAGCCCCACCATCCTTGCTGTGGCTGAAAGCTGAAACCACCAGCAGACAAACACTCGAGGGCAAAATGCAGCAGCTGTTTAAGAGGAACCCGACTGCTCAGTGCAGGCTGAAAAGACATTGCTGGGGGGAGAACGCACAGGGAGGCAAAATTAGAGAGCTGCGATTGAAACAAAGGCAGAGCAACGTTGCCAAAATGGAAAAAACGACTGCTAGGTCACAGTTCTTACCTCAGCTACACCCTGGCAGGGACAACAGCCTGGACCTGGCGCTTTATGGACACGCCAAACCCAGCTCTTGGAACACTCACCAGCCCCAGTCGCTGCCTCTGAGCCCCGCAGGGCTCAAAATGAAGCTGAACCCAAAGGAAATCCTCCCAGCTGCCCTTCCCAGCACACCAGCTCATGCACCCGGCAGGAGCAAAGCGTTTGACAGCGCCTGTCACCGGGACAGGGGCAGGGGACAGAGCCCAGGAGCTCGTCTGAAATGAGGAGAGGACGGCACAATCCGCTGCCTGATCCAGACCTGCAAATGTTGTGGGGCAGCTACGGAGACCTACCCGCAGACATCCCACATTTTGTATATTGTGAAGCCCAAGCCCAGGGAAACGAGGTTACTGGGAAGGCAGGAAAGAATCAGCAGCAACACGTGCTGCGGTCGGACAAGGAATAGAGCAGAAAACGCCAAAACTAAGAAGAAAAAGCCCAAGCTAAGCAGAGCCTGCGATGACACCCAGCGAACACAGCGGGAGGGCAGCGGGGGCGGTGAGCGAGACCTGAGCGGGTTTCACCGAGGGCAGAACAGCGCAGATGATGCTCGAGCTCTTCTGAGCGCCCCAACAGAGCCGCCAGCACCCCCGGACGCAGCGGGCCGTGGGCACGGGGCAGCCCCGGGAGCCTCCGCCGGCACCTCCGCGGCCNACATCGCGCCCGGGCCTGCTCCCCTCTGCCGCCTGGCCCGGAAGAGCCGCTCTCAGCGCTCCTCGGGACTTGTAGTCCTGTGCGCCGCTTCCTCCCCGCGCCGCCGAGCCGCTTGGACTACGATTCCCAGCACCCCGCGGAGAGGCACGCCATGCTACAACCACTGCTGCTACTGGTTCGGCCCAGCCTCCTGCTGTGACCAATCAGAAGGCGGCAGCCGCCACCTCGGGCCACGCTGTGCTGCGCGCCGCCATTGGCACGGAGGAGAGCG
>WAAG01085919.1:11350-48637 GCA_013390105.1 Tichodroma muraria | reverse complement strand
GAGAGCGGCGGCCAATCAGCGCTGGGAGAGGCGGGGCAGCGGTCACCCCAACCGCTGGCGATTGGCTGTGCCTACAGCATCCTGACCAATGGCGGCGTCGCAGAGGCCATAAAAAATGTAGCGCGGAGCACATGCGTTCTTTTCAGCCTGAGGTGCGTGACGGGATCCGCGGGACGGGGCGGGCGGAGCGGGGCCGGTTACGGGGATATTACCAAGGGCGGGCCGCTGATGATCCACTTTTACCTTTCTGACACCTCGTCTGAGGGCGGCGGGCGGCCGCAGCCCCTGCTGAGCAGCCACGGCTGAGGCCCGCGGGACCCGCGGCCCGGCTGGCCGGGCGGGCGGACTCCTCCCCCTCACGCGCTGCCTTCTCCCCTCAGGGCTCGGCGGGAACCGGCGCGAGCTGGGACTCGGCGGTGGCGGCGCCCCGGAGCCTCCGTGCCCGATCCGCGGCAGTGTCCGGCGTTCCGGGACGGTAGAACGCGGTGTTTCCTGGTCTGCTGTTTGCGGTAAGTGGGGCTGAGCCCCGTGGGGAAATGCTCCTGATGTACAGCGAGATGGCTCTTGAAGCACAAAGAAGCAGCTGCAGAATGGGTTGGAGGAAAGAATTCACCGACTTTTACTCTCCCTCATGGGTTAGTTCAGGGTGGATATCCTGGCAAGGTGGTGGGTGCAGTAGTGTGAGTAAATAAAGGGATTTACTCTGTTAATATAGTGCTACGGGGTATAGATGGAGAATTTAAATCTTTTTTTTCTGTTTAGCTCTGTGGAAGATAACAAATTATTTCTATAATGTTTTCCCAGTCTCAAGACCGGCTTTATTCGTAAATGCTTTACTACTGTATTTCTGCTTTGGCTTCTATAGAAAACAAATTTTGTAGCTTACAGGTAAATAAAGTTTTGAAACGTCTGGGTTTTGCTTCTGTTTATCACAGTTTCTGTGGGTGACATGTAACTCCACTGACCGACTGGAAATGTTGTGTGGTTCCCAGTGGAACTGGAGTGCATTGAAATTTGCTGCACTTCGCTCAGCCCCGCTCCCTTCCTTGGAATCTTGGAGTCACTTCGGTTGAAAAAGACTTTTGAGACCCAAGTCCAACCGTTGTGCCACATCCACGTGGCTGTTCCATCCCTTTGGGGATGGGGACTCCCAGCACTGCCCAGGGCAGCTGTGCCAGGGCTGGACAACCCTTTTGGGGAAGAAATTCTCCCAATATCCAGTTTAAACTGTGTCACACCCTGGTTCTGCCATATGGATCCAGATGGGTTCAAGGCTGAGCTGAAATACTGGAATGACTGACGGTGCTGTGTGTTTAGACAATCAAAACACCGCTGTAGCCATGGAGATTATTAAAAAATTTTATTAACAGGAACAAACTTAAAGCTGTAAACAAGAGCCAGCAGAAATGGGATGTTGCAGGTGAGGCCGAGTCCTCGCACATGGCTGGGTGCACTGAGCAATTAACTCGAATAATTAACGCTGCGCTGAGCAATTCCGCGCGGTGGCAGCAAAGGCCCGTGGAAAAATCCCACATGGCCCTGAGGAGGAGCTTTGGGGCCAGGCCGGTGTGCAGGCACTGGGAGACCAGTCCCCCACTGGGAACTAGGAGAGAGGGGCTGAGCCTGCTCGAAGTTCAGGTCTAAACCACAAACATGGCTGTGAGGCCTCTGTTGTAGCAGAGTCTGTTCCTCACAGGCAGGCTGGAAGTGCTCCAAAGGGAAACATTTACATCTTCCTCTTTTAAAGGAGTTCTTATTGGGTTTAGACCCACACTGAGCAAGAAGTGAGCAGCTGTCAGCTTTGTAACCCAGACAGATGCCAGTCTGAGGGACAGGGAAAGTAGCAACCTGACATTAGGAATCCTAAATTTTGCCTTTGGGGAGACTTCTTGTGATCTCGGTGTGGTGCTGCTGCTGCTCCAAGGGCAGGATGAGGAAACAGTCATGGAGCTGCCTGGCTGTTCCCTGCCTCTGCCAGGCCAGTCCTGCCCCACACAAAACCAAACGACTGGGTTGAGGGGGCCCTGCAGCCCCCCAATCACAGAGCTCACCTGGCTGCTCCTGTGGGACTGGCAGCAGGGTTTGCCAAGAATTCAAACATTGCTGCAGGAATGGGTTTTCCACAAGTGATTTTAAAATTTAAATCAGACAATTTTAAGACTCATCTCTCCCCTAAAATACTATTTAGGGAAAAAACCAGGTTCATTTTAGGATCCTTTTTCACCCTGTGAAGCTGTAGCTGTTCATGTTGCTGTAGCTCCCTGAGGAGTGGAGCACGTGGGAGCTGCAGAGGCTCCTTGTGCCCATCAGGAAGGCAGTGCTGGAGCCAAAATCCCAGGAAAAATGAGGGGCAGGGGCATCTGAGTCAGCAGCTGGGGGGGCTGGTGCTGGCTGGAGGGCAAAGGATGGGTTATTCTATTTCATTTGGACAAGCCACCGAGGCTCGGCGCAGCGGGCACCTGCTGATGTGTGCGTGGAGTTTTCAAAGGGAAAAATTGCCAAAGGCCAAACACTTCATCCAGATTTAAATTTGTACTGAGAAGTGCAGCTTGACAAAAAAACAGCCAAAAGCCTGACACAGACCAAAGGGGTGAGGAGACCCTTGAAGAGAGCTGGCAGGAGTCTGCAGCCTGTAAAACCACTGCCTGCAGCTTCCCCCCAGCTCTCTGAAGTGAAAAGAAAGAGCTGCCCAAGAGAACTTTGAAGATATCAAAGCGTTGCTGCAGTCTGAAAACACCATCACACTTACAGGAAGGTATTTAGAATAAGCTGCAATACATTAGGTTTCTTCTCAAAGTACTAGAAAGGGCGGAAGGAGGAGAAGCAGAGCCTTTCCCAAAAGGGATGAACATTCAGAAATCTCTGTACACAGGCCAGGTGTGCAGGAGCTCACTCGGACAGCCAAGCTCTGCCTTTGCTGGGAACAGGAGAATCCCTCACTGGAAGCATGTCCCACCTCACAGGGATGGACAGGAGAAGGCAGCTTCAAGAATGGCTGCCTTCAAACACACCCTTGCTGCACGCCCCAGGCCAGGGCTCTCAGCTGAATTCCAGGTACACAGGGAAAGAAAAGGGAATTCAGGATTTTATCCTACCCAGAAAAAAATGAGGACTTTTTTCCACCTTGGTGGGGAGAAGGCGTTGGTTCCCCTGCGTGTCACCCTGACTCTCACAAAGGTGACAGCAGCCTCACAGAGCAGGCACAGGAGGAGACCCCAGCCCCTTCCCAAACACCCACCTCCCACCTGCGAGCTGGGCAGGAGCGCTGGCGCCGATGGATGTGACGGGGCTGCGGAATCCGAGGGAGCTTCTCCTGCTGCTCCCGTGCCCTGGTCTCAGCTGGCCTTCGGGGCAGACACAGACACGACAGACAGACATGCACACACTGCCCACGGCCTGAGTCTCTGTACAAACACGTTAGGACCTGCAGCAGCCCGAGCCTCGCACTTCCTTCTTCACGTAGTCGTGGAGCTTGAATTTGGGCTCGTTGGGCAGCTTCATGGACCGGTGCTTCAGCTCCCTGGGAAAGGGGAGAGATGTTCCTCTTACGCTGCTGCTTCTGGCAGGGAGAGGATTTTGTCTGGAAGGAGCCAGAGAGTTTGGACAAGGGCATGGAGTGACCCAACAGAGGGGAATGGCTTTCTACTGACAGGGCAGGGATAGATGGGATGTTCGGAAGGAATTCTTCCTTGTGTGAGGGTGGGCAGGCCCTGGCACAGGTTGCCCAAAGAAGCTGTGCCTGCCCCTGGATCCCTGGAAGTGTCCAGAGCCAAACTGGACAGGGATTGGAGCACCCTGGGATGGTGGAAGGTGTCCCTGTCCATGGCAGGGGATGGAACTGGATGGGCCTTAAGTTCCCTTCCAACCCAAACCATCCCAAGATTCTGTGATTCCAAGCTGCCTTGCCCAGCTCAGTTGATCTCAGCGTGGCCTGGACACTGCTAAAGCTCCTCATGATGACAGGGCCACCGCTCTGGTCACTTACTTTGCGATGGCTGTGAACGCTAATTCCACGTTGAGGCCGCTCTTGGCGCTGGTCTCCATGAAGGGCACTCCGTACTCCTGTGGGATGGGACACAGCAGTGTCAGGAGTGGCACCGTTTGGAGGGTGTTCCCAGGGCCTCTCAGGGAGTGATTTTTGAGGACAAAGAAACAAGAGGTGTAAGTAGAAACTTAAAGGAAGAAGAACAGATGAGGAGAAAGGGGAGAGCATGTCAAGGGGGGGGGAAAAAGCCAAGTGTTCCCAGGTGTATTTTGGGTCAGACTGGTCTCCAGGTGACCATTTCCTGTGCACATCCTCAGGGACAACCTCAGGTACCTCACCTACCTTGGCAAGTTTCTCCCCATCTTCCCTTTTCACCACTCTGTCCTGGGCTGAATCCACCTGCAACAGGAACGGCCAAGTGCAATTTGTGGTGATTTGGAAGGTCACCAGCATGTACCTCCCTTGTTTTCTTATGCCCTGCCAGGCTCCCCTGCCTGTGGCTCCAGAGTGGGAGGAAGAGGAGGCTCTGGCAAAGCCCTGGGGCCAGGCTCACCTTGTTTCCCAGTAACATGAGGACCACATCCTGCTGAGCGTATTCATGGATCTCTGTCAGCCAAGCCTGGAGGGACACAGCCAAAGAGAGGGGTTGGCAACGGCTCCAGGAGGAGGAGGGGAATGGGAATGATGGGAGCTGCCCCAGTCCTGGCAGGGACACCCTCTGTGGGCAATGAAATCCCAGGCAATGCCAGGGATGTTCCACAGATGATCCCTGTCAACAGGGGGGAACCCCTGAGCCCTGGGGAACCCACTTTGATCCCCATTTCCCAGGGTAACAGCAGCCTTCTGATCCCCCCTGCCCATTCCATCTGCCCAGGGGTGCTTGTAGGGCTTTGACCCCAATTCCCCCGCAGCTAGGATGTTCAGCCTGAACCTCCTTTCAGAGGACAAGGCCGAGGGTTGGCTCCGGGATGTGTCCCATGCCCGTGTCCTGCACATGCTGCCCCCGTGCCGAGCACACTGCTCCCAGCAGGCACCTGAACCTGCCTTCCTGAGCCTGGGGTGGCTTCCCTGCCCTCTAATCCAGCCTAATCCAATCAATCCTGCTCTAATTCCCTGTAATCCCTGACCCCATGGTGTGAGCAGCTGCCTGCTGTCTCCAGTGCTGTTGCTGGGCTCACGGCGATTCCTGGTGATCCCCTGGTTCCCGGTGATCCCTGCTCCAAACCCAGCAGGAGCCCAGGACATGTGGCTGCAGCCCCAGGACCGCAGTGCAGCCAGGCTGGGCTCAGGGTGCTCAGTTCCATCATGGGTTGGAGTCACTCCTACTCCCTTTGCCTGCCTTCTGCCTCCACTCTGACTCCATCCCTCTTTCCAAAACCTGGCAATTCCCCTGGGTGCTCATTCCTTCCCATTGGGGCTGTGTGTCCTGCAGGGACATCCCTCCTGTGTCCCCAGGATTGTTGATGCTGCAGACAGGGCCATGTTATCCAGCAACACGAAACCTCCAAAGGATTTTCTTTCACAGGATCACCAGCCCCGAGCAGACTCAGAGCCTTGTTAATGCCCAGCACTCACCCTCCTTGAGCCATGCAGCTCCTCAGGCTGGAAAGTGCCACCACTGGCCAGTCCCAGCTGGTGGGCAGCATTCCCAGCACCGGTGACACGGGAGCAGGGTGGCAGGACCTGCCCAGTCCCTACCTGGGACTGCAGGCACAGAGGGGTGGCAGGTGTGGTGCTGCCGAGGGAAGGATGCTCCAGAGCAGGGAGGGCTCCAGGCCCCCGGGGCATCAGGGGCTGTGGGACCCCAGGAGGCAGTGTGACACATCCCAGCCCCAGGGTGTTGATGCCACCTCATCACAGGGGTGTTTGTGCAAGCACAGCTGATCCCTGTGGATGCACACGGCGTTCTCCTGCCCGGGACATGAGCAATTACATCCAGTTCAGTCAGGGATAATTGCTCCCCGGCTCAGGACCCGCTCTGGCAGCGCTGGCACAGGTGGCCTCCAGCAGCCACATGGGGTCAGTGGGGCAATGGGAGGGGGCACTGAGTGCCTGGCTGTCCCTGACCTCCTCTTTGCAATGTGGGCAGCATCTGCTCTCCCCCTCTGCCAGGTTCGAGAGCCCCAGCAGCGCTGCCCAGCTGCCCTGAAGGACCCGGGGGAGGGAGCAAACTCAGGCAGCACCAGGGAGTCTCCCCAAAGCTGGCAGGGAGGGCAGGTGGCCTGGGGAGGTGCCACCTGATGGGACCCTGTCCCTGCCAGGTTTGGACTAAGCTGAGGGGGCAATGAGGAGCCCAACCCCGACCCACTGTGACCTGAAGGAACTGAGGGGGATGAGGGAGCAGCTCGCTGGGGAAAGCTCCTGTGCTCAGCTACTGCAGCAAGTTCTCTGCCACTGCTGTAATTACACAGCGTTAATTGGCCGGAGCAGTGAATCCATCATCCTTTATTGGCTGTGAAAGGGAAAACCTCTGCCTGTCCCCTGCCTGTCCTTGCAGGTGCTCAGCAGTAACCATAGGCCTTCTGCAAGTGACCACAGCTCCCACCTGTAGCATACGCCTCCTGAACAAACCCCACAACCCAGCCAGTCACACGTGAGGGACAGCAGGAGGGGCCGGCGGTGCTGCTGTACCTGGATGTTGTCAAAGGACGCTTTGTTGGTGACATCGTAGAGCAGGAGCAGCGCTGTGGAGAGAGGGACAGGCCGTTAGTGCCCGTGCCAAACCGAGCCCATGGCTCAGACACTCTGCACAGCCCCTGTGGCAGGTCACAGCTGGGGACGTGAGGTCCCTGTGAGATATAGAACACACTAAAACCCAGCACAGCAACGCCTCACACTGCTGGTCTTTGCAGAGCCTCCTCCATCCACAGCAGCTGCTTCTCATGGAAAACCACTCCAGTGATTCCTGGCTCTCCTGGCCTGGAGTGGCAGCTCAGGGCCCCTGAGAGCTGGAGGGAGGGGTTCCCCAAGAGCAGAGGTGGCCGTGCTTACCGTGGGCATCCCGGTAGTAGGCATGGGTGACGCTGCGGAAGCGCTCCTGCCCAGCCGTGTCCCAGATCTGGAAGGCAGACAGGAGCAGAGGGATCAGACCTGACCAGAACCCACCCAAACCAGCCCAAACAGCATGGTGCAACTCCAGGAAGCTTCTCCAGCTTTTGCTCCCAGGGACATCAATAGGAAAAATGACCAGAACAATAAATATGGAAGCAGCCTCTTCCCGCTCCTAGGCGTGGGGACACGACGTGGCCAAGGGCTCCCAACACAGCCATTAATCAGAAAATCCATGGAGCAGATGGATGCATGGGGACCCGCTAATGTGATTTATCAGTCTGTAATGCAGCAGGAGGTTTGCAGAGTGCACGCTGCTGCCTGGGGAATCAGTGTTACCGAGCTCCAGGCAAAGGGCTCGGAGAAACTGTCAGCTCCAAGGGGGCTGGAGCAGCTCTGCCTGCAGGGGCACAAAGGCTGGAATGGGATCACTGTGGCCAGAACAGCCCCCAGCCCTGAGCAGGCTCCTGCCAAGGGGACAGAGCAGCCATAAGGGTCCATAAGGCTGTCCCAGGGCAAGACACAACCAGGGCAAGAAAGGAGAGAGGTGGGGCCCCATTTTGGGGGTTCTCCTCTGCTTTGTCCTCTGAGGGGCTTTGTCCCTCTCTGAACACCCAGGGCAGCAAGGGAGATGCTTCCAGGGACATGGGGTCATACCTGCAGTTTCACCTTCACCCCATCCACCGTCAGCACCTTGTTCTGAAAGAGAATGGAAAGGGTGGTGAGGGGTGAGCGCAGCTGCAGAATGCCCAAGGGAGACACAGCCAGCCCCCATCCCAGTCAGTGTTTCCCCCAAACCCTTGGGCTGATCCCCTCTCCTGCTTCTTAAACTCCCATCCAATGGTCCCAGCACCTGCAGAGCCATTTTCACCATGGCCCAGCCAGAGAACCTCTCCCTGTATCAGCTCAAGTTGCATCTATTTGGGTACCTAAACCCTGGCAATGCCACACTCAGCTCAGGCTGGAGACCTCTGGCCATAAATAAATGAGCACCAGCATCCCACCTTAATGGTCTTCAAAAGACAGAGTCAACCACTTTACATGCAGCCAGCAAATTAAAAATAACTCCTGCTCCTGCCTCTTAGACCTGTTTTCCTCCTGGTTTCTCTCTCAGGATGTTTTCCCCGCATTTTGCTTGGTTTTAGGAAAGGTGGAACCGAGAAAGAGAGGGAGCAGTGACCCTCCACGCTGGGTTTTCCCCAAAGCCAACAGGATATTTCATGTGGAAGGATGCCCTGGCAGAGCTGGGAGCTGTGTGCCTCAGTGCCCCTCAGGGTGGCTGTGCCAGACAGGGAGGGCAGGAGATGGATCCTGACCGTGTCCCAGAGCAACCACCATCCCAGCAATCTGCACCAGCCTCTCCAAACATTAAAGGAATGCAAGCCTACAGACCAGCAATCCCAGGGGAAGGAGCGGAGAAGAGATTAATTTGCTCGCCAGATCCACAGAAATTAGCACAGTAATCAGTGGGACGTGCTGGAAACACGGCCAGGGAACATCGCACCAGTGGGATGAGGCAGCTGGTGGCTGCTCTGGTGATAATTTAAATCCCATTTCCTCCGTTTGCTCTGGAGCTGCTTTGGGACGCTCCCATCTCCTGCGTCACATGGGATGGATGGCCAAGGCTGCCCTGACCCAGCCGGGCTCCGCTGGCTCAGCCCTGGCTCATCCACCACCGGCACTGGACACGCCACCAGCCATTCCAGTGCCACCAGAGCCCCCCAGGGATCCATGCCAAGATCCGTCCCTGCACATCCCACACCTTGCACATCCCACATCCCTGCTCAGCACCACCACCCCTTCAGGTGCTGGTGAGGCTCTTCATTGATAGTTTTAACGAGGGCAGAGGGAGCATCTCATCTCCTGCACATCTACACAAGGATCCGGCGAGGAGGAGAGGGCAGGAGAGAGCCGGAGCGCTGAATCCTCCGTCTGCTCAGGCAGGCACAGGGAGACGGCCGAGGTTTATAAATACCTTCAAAGGCAGCGACTGAGATGGGGGAGAGAAGTGATTCACAGCCCGGGAGCTGTAAAAATAGGCAGTCAGGGACTGAGGTGGGGGAGCTGGGAAGTACTTGGGGAAAAGCTGGGGCTCGGGGAGCCGGCCGGGGGTTTAGGGCTCCCCACATGTGGAGCTGAGCCTTTCCCAGGATGTGACACCAGGGCTCCTGAAGGCTTGAACTACCCAAAACCCAGGGTCCCCACTGCCACAAAGTGCTCCCCGGACCTTGGTGCCTCTGCCCAGGGCTCCCAGGTGAGCAGGGACAGAGCCATCCCCAGGGCAGAACCACAGCCACAGTGAACGGCGCTGAGCCGCACCTCCACCTCGTCCCAGAGGATGGGGAACAACTCTGTCCTAACCTGTGCCACAGGTGGGACAGGGCAGGTTTGTGCTCTGCAGGAGAGCCACTCTCTGAGCTCACCCTGCTCTCCAAAACCCTGGCTCCTACGTGCAGGTGCCAGACCCGCAGGCTCGTCCCACAGGCTCTGCACTGGCACAACGCCATTCCAAATGCCATTCCCAGGTGCTGGCAGCCAGCTGCCAATACCACCTGCCAGGGATCATGCCAGGGATCGTGCCAGGGACTGCAGAGGAAAGGCAAAGGCACTGTGTTTCACCATTGGCCCCAGCTCTTGGCACGAGGGCATGAGGACACTTGGTGTGATGGATGGTGACAAGGGACAAGGACACAACGAGCGTCACGTTAAAACCAGCACCAAACTGGTGCCCTTCCCCACGGCCACATGAGCACCTCCGGCTCAGAGCAGTGTGTGGCTGTGCCCAGGGATGTGCCCATGTCCCCAGTGTGGCCGTGCTCCAAGGCTGACTGTGGGTGGGAGGGAGGGAGAACATGGCCCCAGCCCTGAGCATGGATCATCCAGGCCAAAGCCACCTTGAAGCATCTGGTGAGCAGCCAAAAAAGCTGAAGCTTCAAAGTTGCCCCACATGTGCTGACCTCCACTTCAGGAGTTAATTAACACGGAGCCAGCAGCAACAGGAGTCACACTAATTATGACTGACCTATATTTTAGGGAGGTAAATGCTTAGACCTAATTAAAGTCTGCACAGGGATCCAGGTGCTGCTGGACCAGCTTGGGGAAAAAATTGATTTTCTGAGGATTGGGTATGGAACAGAGCAGGGTTCCAGGGTGAGAAGCTGTAGAAGTGCTCCTGCAGGCAGGAGACACAGCCAGAGCAAGCCAGAGCATCACTCCTGCCTGCATCCCTGCCTGCACCCCAAAGAAGTTTGCCCAGGCCAGCTGTGGCTGCCCCATCCCCGGAAGTGTCCAAGGCCAGACTGGACGAGGCCTGGAGTAACGTGGTTTAGCGGGAGGTGTCCCTGCCCAGGGCAGGGGGTGGATTAAGGTCCCTTCCAACCCAAACCATTCCAGGATTCTGTGATCCCTGCCTGCCAAGCACAGGGTGGCTGCAGAACACAGGTTCAGAAGCCAGGAAAAAGGTGGGAGGAGCAGAGTGGGAAAAGGCAGGAGCTGGGCTGGGAAAGGGCAGGGGCTGCTGGCAGCAGCACACACCAGCGTGGTTCAGATGTACCAGATACCCAGGTCTCCCCCATAACACAGCTAAGTGACTTTCCAGCTTCCAATTACTAATTATTTTTTTTTAAGGAGCTGCCTCAATTCCCTCCTGTCAGCCCTTCCAAGGCACAGCTGGGGGCTGAGCTCCTAATAAGCATCCAAAGACAAAAGGCGCGTGTGTCAATGCACTGAGACGTGAAATGCGCTGCCAGCCCTGCCGGCGACGCGAGGGGCTGTGCTGCTCAGGGCTCCTTCCTCGTCTCACCCTGTTTGTTAGAACAGAGGTAACGCTCCCAGCAGCCTCCTGCCACAATTCGGGCAGGAAAACCACTCCTGCACCTCAGCTCTGCTGTCGCCCTTCCCAGTTTCAGATTTTTGTGTCCTTTTTCCTGGGGCGGTGCAAACGTTATTGAAATGTCGTCTAGCAGTGGCCGCAGCAGAACGCCTGCAGTGCCTTGGGGTGGACAAACACGATGCTCTGAAGTTAAATAATCTTCAAGACATCAGATAAACAAAGTTGGAACCTTGCAGATGCAGGAAAAATTAAATTACCAAGTGCAGATGGTCCTCAATTAAGAGCAGCATTATCACACACCGAGGCCCCGCTGGCCGCAGCCCTGGCAGGATCCCACGGCCACGACTGCCCGGGAGCAGCCTTTGGCAGCAGAAGGGAGGGAGGGAAGGAGATGGAGCGAAACCGCGCCGCTGCTGGAACGTGCACAGACGATGCTCCCACACAGATCCAGCGCTGCCGCCCCGCTCTGCCCTCACAGCAGCTGCAGGATGGGCAAATGCCTGACCTCGGATCACAGGGCCCCCACAGTGCCCGTGAATCCCACCAGGAGCAACTGGCACAGCCCCAGGTGCCCGAGCCCACGCTGCTGAAGCTGCAGCACAACCCAGGATCAGCATCACGGACAAGCCAGCCTCTCCCAGCACTTACACGCATGAACTCATTAATTAAAGCCTTTAAAGTTAAATTGGATACATGGATCAATGTGCTTCGCAATTAACTGGACAAATGGGAAGCTCTTCACTGGCACCATTCTGGCTCCAACAGGGGACCCCCACCCTGGCTCCCTGGAGCCTGTGACTGGTGCTGGCTCCAGTGGGGCTGCCCAGGAGTGCCCAGCCAAGGACTCCCCTGCACAGGGGGGCTCCACTTTTACCAGGGAAAAGAAGCCCCTCAAATGTCATTATTGGGGGGCATCTCCTGCAGCCGAGGGGGAACAAATTCCTGTCAAAATGGGGGTAATTGTCATTAGTGCCTATAGATCAAAGCGGGCACAGGCGCTGGGATAGCGCAGAGTTAATTAGTGGCAGTAATGAGCTGTGGGACTGACAGCGCAGCCACCCAGAAATGTCATTAGGTTGTGGTGTCACCGGGCCAGGCCACCCGGGAGCGAGGGATAGATTGGGTTATCCTTTATTTCAGGAAGCCAGGAGACACCCACCAGTGGAGGACTGGCTGAAGGGATGCTGGAGCACCAGACCCGTGCCAACACCCCAGGAGCCAAATTCCCACCTGGCAAAGCCCAGGGAGCCCCTGCGAGCACAAACACTGCTATGCCAGGAGGAAATGGGATGAGTTGTGATATAGCAGACACACAAATAACCACCACCTCCAACGGCGGCTGCAAAAATAGATCAAGGATCGATATGGAAATCTGCCCAAAACAGCAGGACACTGCATTAAATTTGCTCGTTAAAACCCTGAGTTTTTTTCCCAGACATGGGCAGCCAGGGACCTGCTCCTGGTGGCTCAGCATCTCTCCAGGGACATCCCGGCTTGTTGCCAAGGCCAAGATCCAGGAGCAGCCCCACTTTGCTCCCTCAGTTCTCCGAAAACCCGGTCCCCTGAAATCCAAGCAGTGCCTGATGCAGCATAGCCCAGCTGTCAGCACCTCCCTGGAGAACACGGCCAGCCCACCACTCCAGCCTGGGAAAACCCTTCCAGGAGCCCATTCCCTGCAGGACAGGGGAGGAAACTGTTTCCTGGAAATTTCCAGGAAATTCCCTGCTGGAGCCTACAGAAAGCCTCTGGGAATGGGGAGAGCAGGGCAGGGATGTGGGCTGGAGGCAGAGCTGTGCTATGGTGTGGCTGGACATGGTCCTGCTCCAGCCATGCTGTGTGAGGCTGGAGGATGTCCCAGGCACTGGGAATTCCATTCACTGATCCTCTTCCTCCTCCTCAGCTGTGCCACCACCAAGATACTCATGAGCAGCCTGGGGGAGACCTGGGTGGCAAAAACACACCAGGCAGGTTCCCTCTGCCTCTCCCATAAATCTTCCCTTCAGAGAAAAATCCCAAGCATCCATCTTCCGGGGCAGGTGATGAATTCCTCAGCAGCTCTGTGCATTTGCACTGTGCAGCTAAAAATAGAAACTTCTGCCTTGGGATGTTTTCCTCCCCAGGCCTTGCACACTCCTGCCTGCAGCCGCTCCAGTGCCGGTGCCAAGATCCTTTCAGAGCCCACAACGTGCTCTGGCTGCTCAGCTCCTGCTCAGCTCCTCGGCAGATCCCAGGAAATGCAGATTAACATCGCAGCACACAGCACTTCCAACCTGCGCTGGTGCCAGAGCCACCCCACAGCCCCTTGCAGGGGTCACCCCACCCTGTCCCCTCTGCCACGTCCACCCTGGAGAAGCCACAAGCCCAGCCCCACATAAACGTCCCCTTGTCTCCAGCTGGACACAGCCCCTTCCCCAAAGCACCCAGCAAGTGCCCCAGGGATGTCAGCAGCACCAGCCTTTGTCCAGAGCCGTGTTCACTACATTAAATCCCAATTAACATCTCCCTGGCTGCCAGCCCTGCCGAGATAAGAGTCCAGGCTCTTGTTCGAGCAGACACACCGAAGATTTAGTGACTTGCCATCTTCTAGTCACATCAGTCTGCAAATAAAATGGTTTTCTGGCAAGAAGAGAATCCTGTCTTAGGGACAGATTAGAGGTAAGAGGATCTGCTTAGGATCCTTCATTTTAAATTCAGCCCTGCTCTGCTTCTCGGCATCGCCCACAGCATTCGCAGTCCCGGGTGGGGGTCGTGTTCCCTCCCAGCCTGGCTGCTCCATGAAACCATCCCCAGATGGGGATGATCCATGGGAAGGTTCCTTGAGGGAGGCCCAGGCAGATGAGACTTGAGACAGCCCCAATGGGGCTGCTTGGGCTCATCCCAGCAGGAAGGAGATGGGGCCATGTGAGGCTTTGAGATGTCCCCACAGCGTGGGAGTGAGCCTGAGCCCCAATCCCACAGGCAGCCAGAGAAATCCACCCTCAGAATCCCTCAGGGTAGGATCTGCTACAACTCTCCAGGACAGAGCCACCAGAAAGCAACTGCAGCCCATCCCTGCAGCTCCAGCACACGGGATGGGATCCTCCCTACCCAGGGATGGTCTGCACAGCTCCCCTACCACCCTGGGCTGCATTACTCACCCCTCCCATCTCTTTTTCCCCTACTTTATAAAAGAAGGGATATTTTTAAAAATATCCCTGCTTACTTCTAAACCAGGAAGCCTTGGAAACAAAGGGGGCAGAGATGGCTCACACAGATCTGTGCCAATACTGGGAATAAGTAATGTGGCGCTCGACATATTTATCTTCATTTTCCTCATCAAGGCCATGCCACGCTG
Source organism: Tichodroma muraria (assembly GCA_013390105.1). NCBI lineage: Eukaryota > Metazoa > Chordata > Aves > Passeriformes > Sittidae > Tichodroma > Tichodroma muraria. The sequence goes on along the minus strand of WAAG01085919.1, from coordinate 34,438 downwards.
CAGAGCTGAACAGGGATCTCCACGGAGCATTTATTGCTCTATCATTTCTCATCTGCAGCAAACATGGCCCCGTCAGTGCCACAGAGATGAAAAATGGCTCATCAGGTCCTGTTAGACAGCAAATCATTTATCTGGGGAGAAATAAAGCCTAGCAGCACTTTTCTGACCCTAAAGGTCTTTCCAACCTAAACGATTCTAGGGTTTGCCTCAGTGACTGCAGCCAGCCCTGGGCTGAAAAGTTGCCTGAAGTTTCTGAAAAGACTTTACAATCCAATTAAAAAAAAATCAGGGCTGAACATCCAGCAGCAAACATTCTGTCAGCACCCAGCAGTAACACAGCAGTGTCTGCAGACAGCACTGCAAACAGCATTATTAAAGAGCACTTCTCATCCCTAAAGAAAATGAAATCCCCAAAGACCTGACAAAGGAATCTGTAGCTTTTTATCCCTAACACTCCCATCCTTCACCCACAGCCAAGGCAGACAGCTCCCAAAAACTGCTGTGCAGCAAACCTGAGCCCAGATTCTTAGAAGGATTCAAGGGAAAGAGAGTGACTGAACAGCTCTAATGAGATTTTCTGATGGCTGTACGAGTCCAGTCAGCCTCCAGAACTGGCACCCATCAGGTCCCAGTGGTCCTGGTACCACAGCCCATCTCTGCACGGTGCAGTGGCCAAAGGGACAGCCAGGGCTGAAACGCAGCAGGTCCCGGCCCTCTCTGCAGGGCAGGACCCTCCTCAGCCCTGTGGCTGCTCCCCAAGGTCCGGCTGAGCTTTCTGAGCTTTCACCTCCTCCTCACTAACCACAGCGGCTCCACTTTGCCACGGGTGGCCACCATGGTCCTGCCTGGCCATCTGCCCCTCGTGCAAGAACAATCCTGAAATCCCCCTTGGACACAGCTGGGGACACAGGGGCTGAGCCCCTGCCCCATCCCTCCCCTGCCAGTGCTGGGGTGGCCACTCAGATGCACCCACAGGTGGCCAAGGCAGAAGCCACGGCACGGGAGAGTCCCCAGCTCAGGGCGCTGCCAGCGCAGGCACCGTGCGCTCAAAGCTTTGATCTTTGCAAAGCTTTTCCTTCTCCCTGGCAGCAGTCCCGGCTCTTCCATTTTCTGCTCTACTAGAGCAGGCTCTTCCCAAGGTTTGGGCACCACTGGAAGCCCTGGAAGATGCAGAGGTGCCGAGGAATTGGGGCACCCTCAGCACATTGCTGGCACTTCCACACAAAAACCACCCCAGTCAGTCAAACCAGTCTGGCCAATCCAGCTCCACCATTCACTCTCCCCATGTGGGGCTCCCGAGCAGAGCTGCAAGGCAGGAATGTGCTGGGAAAAACACCCCAGGGAGGCAAAACACCCCAAATCCTTCACTGTGGGTGCTGGAGGTCGGGGCAGCAGTGCAGACCACGCTCCTGGGAAGCTGTTCCAGGACACTGCCAATCCCTTTACAAACAAAACTGAACCAAAACCCACACATGACTGCCTGGATTTTTTTTTTTTTTTTTGCGCATTTGGGAAGCCCAGCCTCAGCCAAGAACTCCAGCTGGAGCAGCCAGGTCCTCAGGAGAGGATTTCCACCTCTGCACTGGGCTGTGGGACTGACCCCTGGAGAACCAGAGCTGCTCTGCTCCCGCTGCTCTCCCCCAGCACACCCGGCTGTCGGGAACAATCTGACCTCACGTGTGTATTATTCAGGAGGGAAAAACACATCACATCTGCCAGGCATTAACGCTTGCTTGGGAACAAAGTTATTTTCGGCATTGTTGAGCACTTCTCCCATTAATTCATGCAAGTTGATAGGTGCAGCTCATGAATGGGGTGAAGGAAGTTCGGGCTGAGCCACAGAGCCACTCACTGAGCCCCAGCCTTGCCAGAGGCCACCTGGACGTGTCACCCCGATGCAAAGGGGTCTGGGGAGCAGCCCCACAGAGCAGGACCCCCTCTCCAAGCTCAGCTCCTCGGCACTGACTGAACAGTGCTCTGGGCAGGGAGGGCACACAGCACGGAGGGCTCGCATCCCCCCCCACCAGCCTGGCACAGCTGCCAGCCCTTCTCCAGGGCTGTGGGGGCTGCCCAGCACCGCTGCCAAATCCGGGCTCAGCTCTAAAAACTGGCACCAGGGGCAGCAACAATCCCCCAGCTCTTCCTCTGAGGGAAACGCGGCGATGCAGAGCCCAGGGGTCGCAGCTCGGCTGCTTCCCCACAGCTCCCAGAGCCGAGCGTGCTCAACACCAGGGAAAAAAGATGAACCAAAGCAAGCCCGGCCATCTGGCTGCACGAGCTGCAGGAAGGGCTCCCCGTGCTCCCCAGACTGACCCTGCACTGCCCGGGGCACTGTGGGTGGATGCTCATCCAGGGACCATTCCCCTCCAAAGGAGATCCCTGGACATGGTCTCCACTTCGACCCCAGCAGTGAAGCTGGGCTGAATTATTCATGCATTATACATGCAGCTGTGTTTTTTCTTAATCATCAGCTCCAAGGAAGAAGCAAGGCATGGAGGCACCGGTGGGACCGGCTGCTGGTGAGGGGCACGAGAAGCAAATTCAGCAATTTCTACCAAATTCAGCATCCAGTGCAGGGCAAAGTCCTCATCAGTGGGGTCTGCACTTCCCAGACAGACTGGGGCTGCCCAGGTGCCTTCAGCAGCCTCCTGCACTTGGCTTTGGGGGGAAAAAGATCATTAACAGAGTTGTTCCAAGGTTGGGAACACAGGAGCCACAGCCAGCTCGTGCTGGGGGGATGTGCCAGGCACTGGGGCCAGTCCAGGCTCGGTCCTGGTGAGGAGGAGCAGCAGCCCTGGCGTGGGGCGGGACCCCCAGCTCCCCCTCAGCCCGGCACACACGGGGCTCATGGCCACGGTGCCGCGGCTCTTCCCCAGTAACAGCGTTAATGGCACGGAGCCTTCGCTGGGATCGTTGCCGTGGTGATGCTGCGCAGGCAAAGCTGGAAAAGCCAAAGCCTCCATTTCCCCCGGGTGTCACTGAGCCTGGGAACATCGAGGCTTGGCAGGCAGGAGGAAAACGTCCCGAGACACAGGCAGATGGCACAAGGGCTGGCGAGATGGATGTGATGGCTTTGTGGCATCTGACCCAAGCACCTGCGCACGGCTCCCACCACTCCCCTCCTTTCCATAAAATAAATACAAAAACCCCCCACAATATGGAACAAAATTTGTCCAGGTGTTCACACCAGGAGCAGTCATATCCTCAGAGACGTGCTAATGGTTTTACGGCCCCTAGGAGATGACCCTTCCTGCCTGCTGACCTCCTGCGGGTAGAACTGACTCAGCCTTGCCACACCAACATCTTCCTCAGGCTCAGAAGCATCACTTGAGACCCCCAAAGCACCCATTAAACTCCTCCTCACCCTGGGACAACCACGGCTCAGGGCAATGGACATCACCCTTTAAAGCTGAAGCACCACGAGCTCCCAACTCACGTTAGTTATGATCAGGGAGAAACACTTTTTCCCAGTGGAGGCATAAAGATGAATTATTTGCTGTTGCTTCCAAGAGATTCACCAATGCCTCAGGGCAATGACTCGGTGCTGAGCCAGGATTAAAAATGCTGTAAGTCCCTAGTAGACAAACAAAGCTGTGTGAGTTCCAGGGCTCTGCTGGGATGCCAAGCCAGGGCAGCTCCGGCACCTGGGGATGGAGCCAGGAGCCACACGGGCAGTGCCCGGCTCTGCCTGTGGTGCCAACAACAAAATATTTTGCTTCCAAAGGCTCTGCAGGTAAAGCCTTCAATCCCCCATTGCCATAAGAACAGTGTGTGCCCCATCACCATCCAAGGACAGGGACACACCACACTGCGGCTCCCTCTGCCCCAAACACAGCTCTGACCTGCCTGGATGGGAGTGGTTTTTCCCATTTTTTTCCCATTTTTTTTCCCCATTTTTTTCCCAAGGGAGATGACCTGCTGGTGCTTGCTGTTCCAGGCTTTGGCATGTTCAGTTGCTGCCCTGCCTTTGGCCACAGTGATGTTCAGTGCCACCATCACAGGGTCCAGCAGAGCCCCATGGATGGGACCAACCCTGTGGCTCAGGTCTCAGGGAAGTGGCTCTTTGGGAAAAGGGGAAAAAGGAAAGGTGTTTTTCAGGGAAGAACAGCACACAGCAAGCAGCCAGTGAGCTCAGCCAGAGCCAGCTCCTGCCACGGCAACACTGCCAAACCCAGGACTGCCACCTCACCCTTCACCACAGAGATCATCAACATCCACCCCAGGAATAATCCAAAGCCTGCTGGGACCAATAATTAACAAACAAAACGAGGCAGCGGCTCAGCAGAGAGGCAGCAAGGGCTCAGGGGACCACAGGAGCTGAGCAAGGCAGAGCCATGGGGCAGGGATGCCCCAAATGCCCATCCCAGGGGCAGTGGGGGGTTAGAGACACCCTAAAACCCACCTGTCCCCCCTTTCCTGGGCGCCTTCCCTCTGCTTTCAAAGAACAACCCAGTTCTGCACAGCTGAGTTCAATATTTTATCACAAATAAAAGATGAAAGTGAAATTAAGCCAAATGTATTCCATTAAATATTGAAACCATTTAGACTTACTCTGGCCCCATTTAAATGCTTTACTGACTATAAAATGCTCCCTCTCAGGTCCTGGCAGTCGGAGCGGATCCAGCCCGGCTCGGATCCATGGCAGTGGATGCTCCAGTGCCCAAATTGGCCTCTCCAGAGCCAATTTCCCACCTGGCAGCAGCCAGAGAGGAGCCAACACAGCACAACCGTGTGCCCACAGCCTTCCCCAGCCTGAGCTCCTGCTCACCCTGCTCCTTCCCAGTGATCCTGCTGGAGCTGGAGCGGGGCAGGAGCGGGGATCTGACCCACACCCCCCAGACACTCTGCAGATGGGTGGGAATTGCATTTCCCAGCTGAGTTTCCCATGGTTCCCATCCTCTGTAGGGGCTTTGGGCTCCCACACAGCTCTAACCAGGAGGATACAGAGGCAGGTTACGCTGAGCACCTTTACAACCTCCCTGCTTCCACCAGCAGCTCCCAAGTTTGTGTTTTCCTTGCCTGTGTCCTGGCACTGCAGCTCCTGAGCAGCCCAGGCCTTCTGCTCTCCTCCTGAGCTAACTAAATCCATTATTCCAACCACCCCAGGCCAGGACAGACCCATGGGGACACCAGCTATCAACAGGCACCAGGAAGCCACCAAGCACCAGCGGGGCTGCAGCAGCCTGGAGACACCGGTGCCCTTCCAGAGGCGTCTTGCAAACTGCACATCCCCAGCGCTGCCATGTCAGCTGGAATGGATACAAAATTCCACATCCAAACTATCCTGGGTGGTATTTTTGACACCAAGAAGGTGGAGAAGGCACCTTCCCACCACCCTGCAAAGAGGATTAAGCTGGTTAAGAGATTTCTTAACCAGGCTCTGGGGCTGGCTGCCACTCCAGCTGCTCAAGCACTTCCTTGCTTTGAAGACATTATCTTCTTGCTGTGCCTTCCCCAAGGCAGGAATGGAGTCCCTTGTCCACTGGGATCGCCGCCTGCACACGGGCGTTTGCATCTTCCTGCTGTGCTGCAGAGCTGGGGGTTATTATTTCCCAAAAGCAAGAGGCAGAGGAGGATGAATAAAAGCCCGGGAGCTGCGAGGAGCGGGCGCAGCCGGCACGGGCACCGCTCGCAGCATCTCTTGGCAACTGAGCCCCTGCATGCAAATGACAGGCACCGACTGCAAAGCTGTGAGTGTCCCTCTGCAAGGGAGGGAGCGGCCACGGCAAGAAAAGCAGGGCTTGACTTCCCATGGAAAATGGATACTCACTGCCCGGAGAGCCCATCCTGGGAGTGGGGAAGAGGCAGCAGCGGCTGCAGAGGAGCGGCGCCCTCAGAGTCACACGTGGGCACAAGGGGCACAATCCCAGCGTGTCCCAGGTGCCCTCCCTGCGCAAGACTGCCAGGATCTGCCTCCCCGTGCTGGATTTGGGCACAGCTGGCCCCCACAGCACCGGTGACAGCATCGTGTCCATACCCTGGAACCAGGCAGAAGGGCTGGGAGCATTGCAGGAATCATCAGACACTCCTGGAATGGTTTGGGTTGGAAGGGCTCTCAAAGACCATCCAGGTCCAACCCCCTGCCGAGGGCAGGGACACCTTCCACTAGACCAGGTTGCTCCAAATCCCATCCAGCTTGTCCTTGAACACTTGCAGGGATGGAAATCTGCTCTGGGCAAATTGAGCCCAGCTCTCCATACAGTGAGAAATGCAAAAATATGAAATCAGCTACTGGCTGCTATTAAAATTCCAGCAATGGGAGCTGCAGAACAAACTGATTTTCAGACAAAGAGCTGCTGGAAACACACAGAAACACAGAATGGTTTGGGTTGGAAGGGACCTTAAAGGTCATCCAGTTCCAAGCATTTGCCATGGGCATACTCAAGGTAGGAGCACAGGCATCCCCTGCCCACTCCTGCCCCACCCTCCCCATCCTGGTTGAACCTCTGTTGCCACTGGTATGGCCCCATGAAGGGGACTTTGTTTCAAGCAACTTGGCAGCACCAAAGATGTTTCCCCCAGGAAAAAGCTACTTCCCACCAGAGCTCCAGCCCTGGAGACCAACTTAAACCCACCCCCCTGCAGCAAACCCCATCCTGACCTCACACAGCAAAGGAGAGACTAAACACTCTGCCCAGTGCCCGAGCTCCTTCCCTCCAACATCCAGGGCTAATTTTGCACAGAAAGACACTGAAATTAATTTATTTCCATTTCTTTCTTCTGGCCTAAGCAGCTCCCCTCCCACTTTTTCCAGATTGATCCATCAGAAAATGAGCCCTGCTAATGCTCTGTGCCAACCGCTGAGATAAAAGCCAGCCCTTGGCTTTCAGGAGGCTCCAGGTTGCTCCAGCCCTTCAAAGGGAGGCACCAGGCAAAAGCTGCGAGGGCAGGGATGTGGGCTGGGACGTGGGCACCTGCTGGGGACCAGAGGATCCCCCCAAGGGCAGGGATGTGGGTGCCCACTGGGGACCAGCAGATGCTCAGGGCACCCACACCCCCTCTCCCAGCACACCCAGGAGCAGTCTGGGTGAATGCAACCCGTGGTCACTGTTCCTCTGCACACCCTGCAGGGCTGGAGCAAAGGTTCCCATCCTCCTGCAAAGCTCAGCTCGCTGCAGGAGCCGGGGGCACACACAAACACAACAAAAAACAAGCAGAGATGCAACGAATCTCCCATGTAAAACACAAACCAACAAACCACATTACACACCGCCGATTCCACCCCTGAGACGCACAGGGTTGGGTGTAATCAGGAGTCCTCAGAGCTCAGGGCCACCGCTGGCAGGTTTTATTTACAGCACGGGGCTGTCCCGGATTAACCACGGCACAGCCAAGGCTGGAGCAGAGCACGGAGCCTCCCGAGGGGCTGGGGAGCAGCTGAACCCCCTCACAGCGGAGTGAACCTGTGGACATCAAAGCTGAGCCTTCAAAGGAAATGCAAACCCCGTGCCCAATGCCTGCCCTGGAGCTGTGCCGAGGCACCGGGGCCGGCTCCCTCCTGCTCCCCCTCTCGCAGCAGCACCCGAGCTCGCTGCCAGGGCGATGCTGCTTTGCTCCCTGCCCTCGGGGCAGCAGCAGAGCAGCGGCACCGCTGCACACCCGGGAGAACGCCAGGAGAAGGCACCCTGCTCTGAACTCCACCACGAAGTTCCATCCCCCTGATGAACGCAGGGACCATCACTCCTGCTAATGCAAAGCAGCTCATTAGCACCTCTTCCCAGGGAGAACAGGCTCATCCTTAATTTTTTTCTTTTATGTTCTTCTCCTTTCACATCCAATTAGTGCAAAAATCTTCTCTTGCCCAACCCTGCAAAGCTCGGGGCTGTGAGGACCCGGCTGGGCAGCCCCACGGAGCCCGGGTGTCACTGGGGACAAGGACACGGTGGGGACAGGGACACGGTGGGTTCATGTGGCCCTTTGGCATCTGTGCTTTGGCAAGACCTCTCCCGTCACTCAGCTGTCACGACAGGACGCAAGTCCCGCTGGCTGCGCAAGCTTGAATTTCTGTCGAGGTTTCTGCAGCATTGCCAAAATTACAGGAAGAGGCAGCTCCTTCCGTGGCACTGAGAAAATCGGGATTCACACCCCTGAGCACTAAACCTGCTCTTTTCCAGGAGCCCCCTCTCCCTGGAACTCGAATGTACGAAGTCAGGAAAGCACACACGGCCTGCCCGGAGAGCTGCTCTAGGGAGCTGTGGGGAGAAACCCTCCCAGGCAGAGGCACCTACCAGGACTCCCCAGACGAGACCTCGTGCCATGGCTCGGCACAGCTCAGGGAGGGCAATAATTAAGCCCCTCATTATCTAGCAATGAAGCCTTGACGGTGACACCTGTGTGGTCCAGACGCTGAAGGCAGGGAAGGGTTTGTCCCCCACCCTGGGGGGAAGCAGCTCAGGAGCTCAGAGATGTTTCTGCTCGGCCAAAGCTCTGCCCGGAGCAGGACCCCCGGCCCAGGGCTCTGCCTCCATGGCACCCACACTGGGGGCTCACCCAGCACTGCACCCCCAGCCAAAGCCTCAGCCCAGGGACACCCTGGCCCTGGTCCCAGCTGAACTGGGAAGCCTGGAATCATCCCCAGGAGCTAAAAATGCTCCCCCAGCAAACCAAATTTTCCTGGGACAGAACATTGAGGACTCAGCACCTCCAAAGCTTGAAGCTAACAGGTGCCATTTTGATGCCTTTTGTAATATTACAATCATCTTTATTTCCCCAGCATCAGTGGTTTGTTTTCCAAACACATTCAGATCAACATCGTTCTTTGTTTAAGAGATGATAATAAACAAACACGTCGCAGGAGGTTCTCCCTCACATAAAACAGTAGGAGGGAACAAACCTCAGGGGCCATTAGGAATAGTAATGCCAGATTAATTTTAAATGGGTTTCTATTCATTTACATTCGCTCCGGCCTATGTAATCCATTAGCCATGGCATCTAATGGTTTGACATCCTTGAAAACGAGCAATGGATCCTGGAGCCCACTGGGACCAGCAGATGGGGAGAGGAGGAGGCTGGGCCGGCGTGGGGGCCGCACCCAACGCGGCTCCATCCCATTCCAGAGCACTTGCAGGGACCAGGTGGCATCGGGAAGAGAGGAGATGGTCCCCAGGACAGCGTCAGGAGCTGGGCAGCTCCGTCCCCGTGGTTTCCCGAGCCAGGATGGGCCCCAGGGACCCGGCAGGTCCCAAACAAGGTCGTGTGTGCACAGGAGCGCAGCTGCCGCACGCGCTGGCCTTGGGGAGGTCCCTGCAGTCTCTGGTGCCAGCGGGGCTCAGAGTCTGGCACAAACCCTGCCAAACCCCCGCAGAACCCCAAAATAACCCCCCCGTGCTCGCTCAGCACCTCTCGCTGCGGGCCAAGAGAACACAGCAAACCCCAGAGAGACCTTCCCACCGCTGCCACCTCGCAAACAGCCTCGCCAGCTCCAGCCAGCACCCCCCTGCCAAACTCCGGGGCTGCAGAGGGAAGGAGCTGTGACACGACAGTTCCGTGATTAAAAAGACACAAATTAAAACCAGCAGAAGCCTCCAGTGTTGCCACCCCAGAGCGTCATCTGCATGGCGGCACCCGTGGAGAGAGGGACAATTACCAAACAGGATTATCCTGGTGGGAACGGAGAGGCACATCAAAAAACTATTTCCACGTCCCCCCAAAATTATGAATGCCTTACAAGGATGATAATAATGAGTTTTAGGGCATACACGTGATCTCCACCACTGTATAATCTGCCCATTTCAGAGACATGCAGCTCTAGCAGCTCTATTAGAGAAGTAAATTAACTCTAATTTGATTGCTTCTCAGTAACAGTCATTTCAGCGCTCTAATCAATAAGTCACAGGGTTTTATGGCTGCCCTCTGTATCAATCACTGCAATCAGTAATAAAATGCTTTTATTTGAAGAACACCTGAAACACTGTGTAATTACCTTTGTATAAAATTTCAGACCCCAATTTACCCATTTCACCTGCAGCAGCCCTCAGCCTTGCTAGGCATGGAACATCCCTTCCTTCCTTCCTTAGGGCTTTCTGAGCTGTCCTTCAGCCCTCCCCAACGCCACTGCACCAGCGAGTTATCACTCCCACCCCAGCCAAGCAGCAGGTTACAAGAGACACTCATCTCCCAGAAATCCTCTAAGAAAAGTGAAGATCCGAGATCCTGCTGGGAAAAGGTGGTTTGGAAGACACAACCCTGGTGTGTGGCATCACCAGCAGCTCTTCCCAGCACCCAGCGCAGCACCCAAAATGAGCCAAATCCATCGCACGGAGAGACGGCACTGCCGGTGCCCCGGGAGCAGGGCAGGGAGAGCAGCACTGCCCAGACATCCTGGGAGGTGACAAGCTTTGGAGGGAGCAGATGGCTGGGGGACTGGCGAGGGACAAGGAGCAGCTGATCCTGGTGCCAGCGAGCCAAGCCAGGCCTGGCTGCTGCTTTGGTGGCAAAACTGCCTCGTGCCCTGCACAGCTGCTGTAAAGGCTCTTTGGTGCCACCTCTGTAAAGCCACCATTCCTGTTGCTCTGCTGTCCCACCCCACAGTGGGACAAAGGGATCCCCTTTGCCAGGGCCTGACTGAACCACAGAGAGCTCAGGCAGCCCCCACAGCAAGGGGCTGACAGGGAAACACGGCCAAAAAAGGGTTACAAGGGTCTCGGCCGGCACTGAGGTGTTCCTGCCTGGCAAAGGATGCTCTGGGCACTCCGGGGCGTTGCAGGGCATGACGTGAATGACGTGATCCCCTTTGTTCCCCCCAGTGCACCTGCTATTCCCTGTGTGGAAAAGGTTCCCACTGTCCTCACTGGAGCTGCACAGCCCTCATGACTCTCCCGGCATTGGGATGCTCCCAACCAAACTGAGACCTCAGAGATCCCTCGGCACAACGCATCCCCACAGCCCCAAAGCTGTGCTCAGGAGATTTCCTCCAGGGCATTCTGCTTTATATCAGTTTTGGTTTTGTCGTTTCAAGGAAAGAAAATGAACAACTCTTAAAAAACACTGAAACTGCCTTAGGGAAATATTTTCACGGGCAGATGTCAGGCCTCAGTTGTTACAGGAATTATCCCCAGGATCCCGAGCAGAGGACACGCTCCCCATCCCTGTGCAAAGCCGTAACAAAGACGCTGCTGCTGCCGTCACACCCCGAGCGCCCTGGCTGGAGCTGACACGGCCGGCGAGGCTGAAGTCCTCGAAGCAACGTTTAGTGCAAAATCCATCTGCAAAATCCATCACCCACCTGCCCGAACCCCGGGCGGGGCCGAGGCCCAGGCTCTTACCCTGAAGTCGATCCCCACCGTGGAGATGAAGCTGCCGGCGAGGAAGGCGCCGTCCTTGAAGCGCACCAGCAAGCAGGTCTTGCCGACCCCCGAGTCGCCCACCAGCATCACCTGCAGGGAGGGAGGCAGGGAGGAGTGTCAGGCTCCAGGTTTTGGGAAGGCAGCCCCACTGCAGCCATTGCCCCTCTCCATCACAGCAGATGCTCGAGGGGAAGAAGCACATCCAGGAGCGATGTCCTCGGACTCAGGTGAGGGTGGGGAATGGGATTATTCCCCACCCTGCACCGTGTCACCAAACTGGAGACACCTTCCCCTGACAGGCTCTTAACGGGTCCTTCGTGGGGTCACAAAGCCCCTGAAAACTAAGAGGTGCCACCTGGGTGACACAAGCTGCCTGTGCTGTCCCCAGCGCACCCACGAAACACCCCACCACGTGTGGGGCTTTCTGGGAGGGTGACACTGCCCGTGGGGAGACTTCAGGGGGTCCCCAGCCATGAGTGCCAGCTCCAGGGGTGCTCTCTGCCCTCACCTTCAATGGGACCCACACATGCCCACGGCTACCCTCCCTTTCCTCCATGGATGCCAAGGGAGCAGCTCCTGGTGACGCCTGCCTCAGTTTCCCCACCCAGCAGCCAACCCGGGCACAGACAGGGCAGACAATTCCTTGCCACAAAGCAACCACGGCAGAGCTGAGGCTGCTGCCACATGCAGCTCCCCAAAACCTCTGCCCACAGCAACAGCCCTGCTGCCCCCCAGGGCACTGACCCTGCTCCCCTCAGGGGGAGGACACCGGGAAATCCAGGACCAGGGAGCCGGGCTGTGCCAGCTCCTTCCACACCTGCCATGGCAGGTTCCCTCTCTCCCAAGGCTCTGCCATCAGCCTTCCACGAGCCATTAACCCGTGACAGGATTTAAATGGCTTTACGGCAGGGACTGCCCTGGGTCACACCGAACCCTCCCAGGAGCTGCCAGAAGTGGCAAATGCCACCACCCCTCTGCAGCTCAGCCCTGAGAGGCAGGAGCAGCCCCGGCCACAGGTGCAGCTCGTTTTGGCATGCCAAGGAGGGCAGGAGCAGCTCACGGTGTCCCACACCCCCAGCAGAGCCCCATATTGCTGTCCCACAGGAGCACCAGGCACTGAGCCCTGGCACAGCGGGGTGAGGGCAGCCAGAGCCCATGGGAGTACCAGTGTGAAGCCAAGGGAAAGGGGGGGGGGGAAGTCATTTTAGTACAAAATATTGATTTTTAAAAAGAATTTCCAGACACCTTTTTGGAATAGGTGACCCTCAACAGCAGCTTCTCCCCACTCAGCACCACCAAAGCCTCACCTGGGCACGCACAGTGCCCAGGGCCAGGATCCAGCCCTGTGCCCAGGACTTGGCCACTGCATCAGGCAGAGATCGGGAGCCTCAGGAGAGGGGAAAGGAAGGAGAAAGTTTAATAAACCAGGTTTTTACTGGATACAAATCAATTTCTGTCTGCCACAGGCTCAAAATCAGCCAGACCATTAGCTGACGTTTTGTCTACCCATGCATTTGGGCTAATCCGAGCCCCATTCGGCTCACCCTGGTGCCATGAGGACGATCCCTAGGGAAAACCCCAGCCTGGGCAGGCAGAGGTGAGCTCCAGGAGCCAAGGACCAGTGCAAACACAGCGGTGGCTCCATTTTAGGGAAGCTGTTGAACCATTAATGCAGCTGTATCAGGACCAACCACCTACCAGAGCAACCAAACACATTTCTGGAACATCCAACCCCAACCCCTCCACATCCCAAACCTCGACACCTCCTACCCCACGTCCCAAACCTCGACACCACGACGGCCACGCCGACTGCCACAGGCACCAAGCTCTCAACCCCGCACACCAAGGTGGGACTCGCCACGGCAAAGCCGCGTTCTCCAGGCTCAATCCCCCGGGCTCGGCTACCGAGATCCGTGCTAGAAACACAGAGCGGTTTCACCGAGTCCTGGCCTCAGCTGGAATCACTAAATGAGCCCCAAAAACGCTATGTGAGCCCTAAAATCATCAAATGAGCTCCAAGCTGGGCTTGCATCAGGTCGCATGATGAAGTGGGGAGGAAGCAAATACATTTGCTCTGTGACTCGCTCGCCAGGGTCTGAAGCAGCGAGAAGAAGCCATCTGAGCCCAAAAGGCTGGGGACACCTCGGCAGCAGCCGGAGCACATTCGATGCCCCTCGAGGGGTGCCTCAACGAGGATTCGGGAGGTTACAGCAACTCCCCGGAGCAGCCTTTGGCCGTCACTTGCACAAGTCCCGCAGCAGCAGCCCCGCTGCCGGGGACTCGGCGGGCGCGGCCCCCGCCGAGCGAGACCCCGACCGGGCGGCTGCGGAGGAGCGGGATGCTGGGGCGGGGAAAGAGGGAAGCAGGGAAACAGGCAAGCAGGGATGGAGGGATGCAGGGACGCAGGGATGCCCGCCCGGTCCTGGCCCCCGGGAACTTCGGGGACCCTACCTCCGGCCCCGCACCCGCCTGACCCCGCACTCCCGCAGCCCTCCCCGCTGCCCTCTCCGGTCCCGCACCTTGAAGGCGAGGTCGTAGAACTCCCCGCTGCTGCTCAGCGAGGGCCGCCCGGNCGGTGGCCCCGCCCCTCCGCGCCCCTCCGCGCCGGCACCGGGAGGGACCGGGGGGCAGCGGCGCGGCGGAAACGGGGTGCGGGAGAGGGAGCGTCCCCGCGTGCCCGCGTGAAGGGAGGCGAAGAGAGAGGCCAGGACTCCCCGCAGTGCGCGCTCCCCGCGCCGCCCCTGCACGGCTACCGTGGGGGCACCGGGAGGCACCTCTGGTGGGTCTGCAGGAAGGAGGGGACCCGCGAATGGGGGGTGACAGCCGCACCCCGGGGACAAGCGTGGGGTGCCCCAGGCCGGCGCCGCACACGCCAGCCCAGCGGGGCGGGGGCGCAGCTCCACTGCCCGCTTTGGGGTCCGTCCCGCAGCCGCGGCCGTCCCTCTCGGGTCTCGGGTTTGCCACAGGCCGGCACGGTGCGGGGGGCACTCGAGGGTGGCACGGACCCTCGGCCGCCGGCAGCATCCCTCGAGGGTGTGAGGGTGGAACTGGGTCCAGGCCACGGGGGGACGGAGCGCGGGCTGCGGGGCCCCCAGTGTGTCTCAGCAGCTGGTTTCAGTGAGCAACGCGTGGCATCTCTCTCTGCTCACGGATGTCACCTGAGGCACTGGCGGTCTCCTAGCTGGAATAAATGTCTTCAGCTGTGTGACGTGTTCCAGCAGCACGGCCACAGCCTGGCTGGGAGTGGAGGCCTGGACAGGCACAGCGAAGCAGGAGCACGGAATAAATCTCTGTCAGGAGAAGCCCGGCAGGCACATGGTGAAGGTGGAATTAGCGACAGCACTGGCACAGGGAGCGACAGCTGACACGGCAGGGATCAGCATCCCAGAGAGCCCGGGGCCAGCTCCAGAGCTCGGGTGACAGCCCGCGTGGTGATGCTGAGGGGCTATTCTCACTGTGGGCATGGACCAGATTTTCCCTTCGGGAGCATTTAAATCTATGGTTAATCCCCATTTTAGGGCCCTGAAGCACCCCATGGGGAGGAGGAGGAGAAGCAGGCAGTGGGATTCTGGTGGATTTGACCATGGACGAGGGAGATGGGCCAGGATAGGAGCTCCTGTGCAGGGTTCCTGGGTGAGATCCCCCTAGTACCACCCCGAGCCTTGGGCATGGGCATGGCTGTCAGAGGCCCCAGGGAATGCTGAGGAGCTCTGGGTCTGCAGCGCTCCTCCAACCCAGCTGAGGCTGAAGGAAAAGCTGTCACGGTGGAGGCTAATCATCCCACTCCCCTCGATCCCGACGATCCAGCCGGGAGATGGAAGAGCTGCCTCAGCAGAGCAGCCTGGATGCCACGGTTTTGCACTATAATCTGATTTTCCAGGACAGCTGCAGTCAATAGAGGCTGAGGCCTCAGAACAAAGTGCAGTGCTGGAACCATCTGTGTGCTGCAGGTTTTTAACCAGTCCCTGGGCTATGGCCGTGGTGTGGCTTTTCCTGGTGGTACCTGCTGAGAGGAAGGGGGTACCCAGCCCTGGCACCCCGCACCTTCGGGGCACACCCGCCCCCCTGAGCAAGGACCTGGCCCCGCTCCCATCCGCAGTCGAAGATGATGGAAATCTCCATCAGCAGCCCCGTGCTCCGGAGCAAACAAAGCCAGCTGTTTATCGCCGCGGCATCAGGGCAACGCCGGAGGAGAGGGCTCCTTATCGCCGGCAGCAGCCGGGAAGCGCGCCCGGCTAACTCTGCCTGTGCCAAAGGTCGTGTGCTCCGGTGGCTGCCGCAGCGCTGGTCCCCGCTGCCCCCAGCCCCCAAGGCGAGCCTCGGCAGAGCTCAGAGCACGGCGGCCAGGAGCATCTCCAGCAAGTTTCTCTGCTGGAGGAAAGGCGTGTGCGGAGACGCAGCCTGCTCAGAGTCGCAGTCACGCCTGGAGATGTTGCTCCTCATATAGTTACAGGAACTAATCAGATAACGGCAGCTGAACTAAGGGGGATAGATTTGCTAAAAATAGCTTAATGGAACAACAGACGCCTGGAGATACGGCGTGCCTCGGGGAAGCAGGGCTGCGGCATCTGGCCGGGCTCTGAGCGGGGCTAGCCTGTACTCCAAGCCATCTACATATTGTAAATTTGTTCTTAAAGGCAGCAAAACAGCTTGTCCCCATCGGCGTGGTCAGCCCGAGAGGGCCGCTGTGCTGCTGTATAAATGTGAGCATGGAGAGGCAGACGGTGCCACCAGTGCCACCTGTGCCAGCAGCCATGGGGATGGCACCTGCCTTCTGCTCAGCCACCCCCGCCAGGGAACAGAGCTCTGCACAGGGCTGGGGACACCAGGACCCCACCCGGGGCCGAGCGCCGTGCTCTGCCCAGCTGCTCTGCACAAACACTGCGCCTCAGGGCTTTAAATCTCCCTGTTTTCTTTGGCATGGAACTTCGCAGGGTTCTGTGTGCCAGAAGTTCCATGCCGTGCTCAGAGCCAAGCAAGATATTTCGGTGAGAGGCCGTCCCTCCTCCTCCTCCTGCTGCTCCAGGTTGTTCCAAAGCTGGCTCGTGCCACAGCTGCCCCCACGCTCCCTGGCCTTGGCTGCTCCATGCCCCGGGCCTGGCCAGGCTCTATCCATCCCTGCCTCTCCCAGCAGCCCAGGAGCCTGCCCAGCCTGCCCTTCTCCTGGTCCCAGCTCCTGGTGCCAGCTCGGAGGGAGCAGAGCCGTCTCTCCAGCAGGCAGCCTGCAAGGATGAACTATTCCCATCAGGCACGATGTCAGCTGTGCCAGCTTGGAAGATATTCATCTTCCTTGCATGGTGACTGCAGGAAGAACGGTGCAGGCTCTTTCCATGTGCTGCTCCTGGTGCCTCTGCTGTCACCTGCTGCAGTGCCAGCAGCCAAGGGTTGGGGGCTTCTTTGTCTGTGCCAGGTGCTGGTGAAACTTTGCCTCAAGTCCTGGGGTCAAATTTGGGGCCTTTTTGACGTGGAAGTGCTGGAGTGTACCCAGAGAAAGAAATGGGGCTGGGGAAGGGGCTGGAGCACCAGGAGAGGGCGAGGGAGCTGGGAAAGGGGCTCAGCCTGGGGTAAAGGGGGATCAGGGGGAATTTCTGGCTCCCCCACAGCTCCCAGCTGGAGGGGTCAGGGTCTGCTCCCAGGAACAGGGACAGGAGGAGAGGGAATGGCCTCAGGCTGGGCCAGGGGAGGCTCAGGGTGGACATTTGGGAGAATTTCCTCCTGGAAACGCTCCCCAGCCCTGGCACAGCTGCCCAGGGCAGGGGTGGAGTCCCCATCCCTGGAGGGATTTCAAAGCCGCGTGGATGTGGCACTTGGGGACGTGGGTTAGTGGCAGCTTTGGCTGTGCTGAGGAGTAGTTGGACTGGATGGACTTCAGGGGCCTTTTCCAAACTAAACCGTTCTGTGACTCTCCCAGTCACGTGTAACTCTGCCAGCTCTGCTCCAAGCCCTTTGCCAAGGGCACACACAGCTCTGGCTCCAGAGTGGCTGTAGAGGAAGAGCCTGAAGGCAGTGGGCATCACCTGGCTGGGAGGTGTGGGAGGGCAGCCAGGGGCTCCTGGGGCTGACAGGCGAACACAGAGAGCTCAGTTTCGTGCTACAGAGGAGCAGCTATGCCCCGGAGCTGTCAGACAGAGGGACAGCCCTGCTGCGGCCAGCACGTGCCCATGGAGGGGCACGGGGAAGCAGAGGGAGGTGCACAAGGCACGGGTCAGGGATGGAGTTGGATCCCAGCTCCCTGCCAGGGTGGGCGAGGGCTCTGCTGCCTTGGGAAGGGCCCAGCCCACACAGCGCTGAGCAGGCACCGTTCCCTCCCTCGCCGCTTATTGTTCTTCTCTCCCCATCGCTCACTTACCTCTGAACACTTCAATCTCATCGCCTTTGTCAGTGTCGCTGGCTTTTAATTGAAATTCCTCAGACATCTCCTCATCAGCGCAGCCCATCAGTGAGTTTTGTGTGGGAAGTCATTGTTTTCCTTCTGCAGCTGGGAAAGTTAAATTCCAGCGTTTTGCTCAGAGACTGCTTTTGTCTCTTCCCTTTCTCACACTGCCAAGCCCAATCTTACAACCGCCACCTCTTTGCTTTGTCTGGATATTTCATTTTCCATCTCTCTTCCGCAGAGTCCCTCTGGTTCCGTCTCAGGCTCCTCCATTTCTCTGGCCCATCCCGAGGGGCAGCTCCCACCTGTGGCTCCCTCCAGCCATTGCCAATGTTTTCCTTGCAGGGAGGTTTGGAGAGCCCAGCCTGTTACGAACTCTTTATTTCATGGTGTTCAAATCCATAAGAGCAGCATCCAGCTCCCCAGGAGGGTTTGGACACCGTGGAGCTGGGCAGACATGGAGGTTTCAGCACAGGGCAGAGCCTGAGCACTCCTTCCCCCACCAAACTGCCCCATTAGCCCCTTCTCCCTCTCCAAAAGGCAAAGGCAGGCAATGAAAACATCTTTCCCAGCAGTGTTCAAGAGGAGGATCCACACTGGCAGCAAAGCCACGGGCAGCAGGAGGATGGGATGGGGTCTCTGCCCCGGTGCCAAGCCAAGGGGGCTCAGTCCCCTCCTCCGGAGCAGAGCTTTTCTGGAATGCCTGGCATGTCCCCATGGGCATCCCCAGGGAACCTCGGTGCTGCCCTGGGCCCCCACTGCCCACTCCCACGCATAAAAGGGTGATTGTGCCAGGTCCTAATGAGCCTGCACTGGGCTGAGGCCAGGAAATTAATTTTCCTTGTGCCAAGACCGACACGAGCCAAGGTTCCAGGAGCAGAGGGCCGAGTGCAGGGAAGTCCCCAGCTCAGCAGTCACCCACAAGGACTTTGAGACACGATGAAGAGTTGGATGGTCAAAAGGCCTTTGAAACGGAGGGAGGGCAGAGCAAGCGCCCGGTCTCCCTAATATGAAATATTTTCAGGCTATTTTGTATATTTTAGATGCTTTTCAGACATGCCTCAGCGTCATCAAATATTTTAGGAATATAATATCTCAGCTTGGAAATATCTGAGGTATTTTGTAGCTCTACACAAACACATCCTGAGACAGGGAAGGGTTAGGCTTTGGTTGTGGTTTCAAAAGCTAGTGTGTAAATGTCACACTCGCTCTGACACACCTCTGTTATCTGTGCACACTTGGCCATTTCCATCCCAGAACGATTTACAGCAGCCAGACCATGGCTGGAGCACGAGCCCAGCCAGTGGTCCTGAGCCTGGCACTGCCTGGAGCCACCCCAGCAGAGCCCAAGGAGCTGGAACAAATAAATCCCTGAAAACCCTCATCTTTGGAAATTAGTTTGGCACTGCGGAGCTCAAGAGCTCCCACGGGCCAGCCCTGGGATGTGAGCAGTGCTCTGGGCCCTTGTAAAACAATGCACAGTGGTAATGAGCAGCATGGAGATGTGCAGAGGCTCATAAAGCTGCTGCTCCGGAGAATCAGTCACCCTCTAAGGGCCAGCTGGGAAGAAGCTCCCGCTGGATCCAGGGGATGCGTGGCTGCGCTGGCCGGGGGCCTGTCCGTGGGTACATCCCGTGGGAGGAAAAGCAAACCCAGCTCCCGAGCGAGCCGGGGGGCAGCAGGACCCGCCGCGGGGCTGGGGTGAGGCGCTGGGCTGCCGCTGGCCAGGGGACATGCGAATGAGTGCCCGCGGTGTGCCCAGACCTTCATCAGCGCTAATTGGTGCCAGATGGCTGATGAGACACGGGTGGGATTCGTCAGCCTCAGGATCAAGAGCTTTTGTCTTTCTGCTCTGACACACCTGAGGTGACGTTCCCAATCTGAGTGTGAGCCAGAGGCGCTGCTCCCGGTAATTAACGATCGGTGATGACGATGATGACGTAGCTCCAAGTTTTAAGGCTGTTTGTTGCTGTTTTCCAGGGAGGGCTGGACATTTCCTCTTAGCAAAAATCTAGTGAGCTTGGGCAATTAGTTTTTATTTCCAAATGACAATGTGTGAGAAGCACGGCCGGCCCGGAGCCAGGCACTTCCAGGCGCTCGGGGCTCTGAAGGACAATCAGCTTCCTAATTCCTAACCTGTCCCCGCGCTCTGTCAGCGGGAAGCCGTTCGCCCTTGTCCTTTAAAAGCCGTGTGGATGTGGCACTTGGGGACACGGGTTAGAGGTGGCATTGGCTCTGCTGGGGGAGCAGCTGGACTGGGTGGTCTTAGAGGGTTTTCCAACCTAGCGGATTCTGTGATTCCGTGATCGCCGGGCTCGTTCCGGGTCTGTTCCCGGCCTCTATCCCGGAGGCGGTGCTAGAGGGCGCCCGGGGCCCGCGGACCGGCACCGGGAGCGGGCTGAGCCCGCCGGCTCCGGGGGCTCGGGGCTTTGGGAGCTCCTGGATCCGCCTGCTGCCATCGGGGTGGTGACGGGAGCAGCGGGGGAAGGAGCAGGAGCCAGGACTGGGTGATGGAGACTGGTCCCTGTGGGGGTCACTGCCC
Organism: Tichodroma muraria; assembly: GCA_013390105.1. Classification (NCBI taxonomy): domain Eukaryota; kingdom Metazoa; phylum Chordata; class Aves; order Passeriformes; family Sittidae; genus Tichodroma; species Tichodroma muraria. The sequence continues at coordinate 14,238 of WAAG01085919.1, read as the reverse complement.
CATCCCCGCGGGGGTTTAACAGACGCGCGGAGGTGGCTCTCGGGGACGTGGCTTGGCAGGGCTGGGGGAATGGTTGGCCTCGGTGGTCTTGGAGCTCTTTTCCGACCTGAATAATTCTGTGATTCTATGACCGCACGAGAAAGGGGAGGAAGGGGCAAAAAATGCAGCCACAGAGCAGCAGCCTGCAGGGATGGGTACAGCCACTTCCTCCCAGGAGAAACAGGGACCCTCAGCTCCTCCGAGATCCCTGTATCCCACTCCCCACTGGAGAGCTCTTTCCCCCAGACACTTGCTGAGCACAAGCCATGCTACTTCCACCAGGTGAGACTTCTAAGCGGGGGAATAGCAGCAAATGGAGCTGTTACTACGGCCATACATAAATACAGCTGCTCTCCAAGGGCCCACAGCTCTTGGCAAGGGAGCAGAGAGGTCAAGAGGGGCGTTTTCCCAGCCTTTTGCAGGCCCCACACGAGGTACAGTGGATGGGAGCTGCTGGGGGCAGAAGGCTCCACGTCCTGGCTGAGCCATCCTGGCTCCAATCCAATTTCCAGCTGCACAGAGTTTCACCCCCATGGGCCACGAACACACCTGGACAAGGAGGTGCCTGCACTGACTGCTCATGGACCTGCACCTGGTGCTGTAGGAGCCAAACCATGTTCATATGCAGAAATGCTGGAAGGGGGGGGTGCCGCAGGGTTCTGGGGCTGTCCAAAGCCATCTGCGGTGTTTTTTGGGATCTGGAGGCAGCAGGGACATTCCTGGTCAGCCACAGCTCTGTCACGTTTTGCTGAGCACGGTGTGTCCGGGATGTGCTGGATGCCTGCATGCAGGACTGGGGAAATGAGCAGCCTCTTCGCTGGGGTAGAATTCTGCCTCAAGTAAACAGTGTTGAGAAACTCTCCTGTTCCCGCCAGTGGGAGGAACCAGCAGAATCCCTTCTCCACAACGAGCCATTCCCAGCCTTGCAGTGAGCAGCAGCCTCCCAGCCCCAGAGTGCATTTTCCATTTCCATCATTTTCCCCAGCTGCTGTTCTAAAACCCACCCCAGCTCAGCGACAAGACTTTCCTCCAAGATGAAAAATTGTGATTTGATGTGAACAAATTATTTTCTCGCCACGCTGTCAAGTTTTGCTCTCTCCTTGCACACTCGGTCAAGTATTTCCTTGCTCATTGCCCTTGTTACAGTTTGGCAGCCCTGGCTTTTGGGGGAGAGCCCTAAACTTCATTCCATCAGCTGGATTCCATTAGCCAGCTAATCTACTGATTACAATCCATACACAGGATATTTTCTCCATGCTGTTATCTGAAAAAATATGGGCATCAGTACAAAAGAAAGAGGGGGGAAAAAAAACCTACAAAAAGCAATTTACAATTGAGGGAGCGGAAATAAATATATCGTAGTCACATGAGGAAGTAGTAACCATGGAGCTATTCTGGGCACACTACATCATGCAAAGGATGATGTGTCTTTCAAGCACATTTCAAGCCCAAAATTCAAGGCACAAAATGTTTTTGGAAAGTAAATTCTCACATACATTAAGCACCACGCCAAGGAGCGGGGTTGGACGCTGTCAGGCTTTGAATTTCAGGTTTGTTCAGAGTTTGCGTACAGGAAGCCAAAGCCCCAGCAGGATGATCCCATAGCTAAAACCACACAGGTGCTGATGGATTCTGTTGGATCAGGACCATCCTGGATCAATCCCACTGGGTAGAGCCGGAGGTGGGGTCTTTTCCAACTCAAATGATTCTGGGACTCATAACCCACAGTGGATGCACAGCCAGTGCTGAAGGGTGAGTCCCTTGTTCCCTAGAGAACCCCACATACCCAAAATCACAAGTGCCTTCAAAAGCCCTATGTGCTTCAGACTCAAACCATCACTTTGGCTAACCCTTCTCTGTCCTGAGTAAACACAGCACAAATTAGGGTGCAATAATCAGCTGTCACAGCTGTTCCACCCTTTCCAAGTGGGGCTGGGGCTGGTTTTGGGGAGATGCCCTCCGTAATGATGCTTCCTTTGGTCGTGTGGAGACTTTATTTTAGTGGTATTTTTTAATCACTTTGAGCTGAAAAAATTCAGCTCCCCGAGGAGTTGTTGTGGGCTGATGGATTGATCTCACCCAGTGTGAGCCACAGCCAGTGCCCGGGGCCAGTGCAGGGTTAAAGTGACATTGAAACCTGATAGATCTGCTGTGTTTGATGGCAAAAAACCCGCAATGGAAAGTACCTGCCTTGTTCTTCCTCTCTCTGCAAGGCACCCGAGTTCCCTGCTGTGCTGGGGGGGTGTCACACACCCCGCACCCTGCAGCTCTCACTGCATCCATCCCACAGCCCGCGGGAGTGAGCACCAGCCACGGGAGCGGGGAGCCCTCGGGGCGGGCTCAGGTGGGCACACTGCCCCGTGTGCCCGGCATGGAGGCAATTCCCTGCCGCGCTGGCTGCCCTGCCCGGCGTCTGAGCTGCCCCCCACGGGAATAACCTTGGCTTCCCGGGATTCTCCTGTCCCGGGGACGCTCATGCCCCCCGGGATGCCGCTGCTGCCTGGGATGCTTCTGTGCTCAGGATGCCCGTAGTCCGCGGGATGGCCCCTGTGTCCCGGAAACCCCCGTTCTCCCGGGGTGCTCCTGCCCCCGGGGACAGCCCTGTCCCCCGGGACCTGCGTGTCCCACGGGATCCCCGTTCTCCCGGGACACCTTTGTCCCGCGCCATCCCCCCGCCACCGGGACACCCCTTTCCCACGGGATCCTCCCGCTTCCGGGCCCCGTGTGCTGTCCCGACGCCCCAGGACACCCCGTGCCCCCCCTGCGCTCCTCGCCCATCCCGTCCGGGAGCCGTGCGCTGCCGGGCCGGAGCGGGGGCGGCCCGGGCTGGAGCGGGGCCGTGTTTCCGC
>WAAG01085919.1:0-10957 GCA_013390105.1 Tichodroma muraria | reverse complement strand
GGGGAGTTCGGTTCGGGAGGTTCCGCGCCCCGAGTTCGGTTCGGGAGGTTCCTGCGGAATAACGGGAGGAGGGTGTGCGGGAACGAGCGGTTGGATGGGGGTTAAACACTCCTTAAAGCAAACGCGAAAGATGCAAGTAAGGAGTAACAAACATTTCTCTGCGGAAGCGCTGGGATGGGGTGACAGATGTGTTTGTGTCTGGATGCTGGTGATGTTTTGGGTAGGTCAGTCAGGCGTGTTCCGTGGAGGGGCACTGGAATGGTCCATGTGCTCTGTCACTGGGATATAAACTCACTGCATGACGCAAAAAACAGACGTAGGGGGAAAGTTTGGTTTTCCGTAGGGAGCAACTTTTCAGTTCTTGACGAGACAAAAGCATCGAGTGATTCATGTAAGAGACATGACGTGGGGCCCGGCGCCGTGGGTAGATCTCACGTGAACTAATTTCTGGTGGTGTTTCACTGCATTGAGGGTCTGCTTTTCTATTTGGATATTCTTAACTAAGCTTCCCCTTTTTAGTGCCAATACAGAGATACTGCAGAAGTTTTGGAGTACCACGGTAAACATACATTGAAGGTTTTGCAGGCTGTGTCTGGATGTACTTCAGGAAAACGTGCACTCTAAATCTCTAAATCCAGCAGCCAAGGTGTTTTCCAGCTCTTTTCTTGCTAGATATATTTAGACTTTTGCAAACAAACCAGCCATTGTTTGTTGCAGAAAGTCCCTAACTGGAAAAGACTGGTTTTTATTAAGGAGGTTCTGGATTTCTGTTATCTGCTGTTGGTTTGAGATGGGGATTTGCAGCTCCCAGGGCTGCTCGCTGGTCACTGTAGAGCAGCCTCCCGAAGGCGGTGATGATCGGTCCTTCATTTGGCTTTTTGAGGATTTGGGGCTATTACAATGTGTTTCTGTGGTTATTAATTTTGGTAGTAAGTGTCTGAGACTATGTTATTGTTGTTCAGAGGCGCTGAGTTGTAAAAGCTCCCAGAATGTTTTGGATATTGTGCAGTGACAGATGGAAATGGGACGTAAAGCTCTTGCAGGTGAACAAAACCATGGGAAGGGGAAATCTGCTGGAGCGATGGATGGCGTTAGTGGCACCGTGTTCTGATTCCTGAAGTGTTTGTGTAGGGCACAGAGCTTGTGCTTGGAATTCAGGCTGAAGAGTCGTCTCTGTCAGGCAGCCCATCCCTGTGCGTGCGCCGGCTGGAAATGCGTGCTGGTCCTGTTCTCAGGGCTGGGGTAAGATGTGCTGAAGTGGCTTTCCTTCGGCTTCACTGCCCTGTTTGGCCTCCTGATGGTGGCAGAGAATGCAGGTGCACCCACTCCCGTTACCACCGTGAGGAGTTCACAGATTCATTTCTGTTGGGATGGAAGGGGCGCTGGCTCATGGCTCAGTGAGTGGTTTTGCCTAATAATTTCACGTTCCCTTTGTTGGACACGGACAGATAAATGACGTTTATGTATTCTCTCATTAGAGGGAAAAAAATATTTTTTAACATCTCAACAACGCCTTTTTAAAAAATTAATTATTCTGAAATGAAAGCAGCCTTTAGGAAGGCCGAGATCTGAGAATTCCCAACGCCAGAATCCCCGGACGTGTGTGCAGCTGCGCTCAGCAACTGCGATTCCGTATTTCTGGCTGTAGAAGTGAGGCCTAGGAAATGAATCCCTCTTGCATCTGACGTTTTAGATGGAGCAGCTTTGAGGAAATAAATGCCAACCGCGGCCGCGCTGTTACCAGGAGCACAGGGAATTGTCCCATCCAAAGAATCACTAAGGAAATGGGCTCTGCTCGCAGACACCACGTACCTCTCTGGAAGCAGCCTCCAGGCAGACCGATTGGGAATATTGGCCCCTTCCCATCGCCAGAGTCAGGTTCTTGAGGTGTAACGCAAGCTCTGCCTGGAACCAGGAGCAAAGCCTGCTTTTCCAAATAATCCGCAGTGCGCAACGGGCAGAACTGAACTGGAGGAGCAACGCGCTTCAAGTGGCAGCATTTGCACTTCTGAGCCCCTCCATGCCAGGAGTGCTCTGATCCGTCTCTTTCAAAGTGCTTTGCTCTCAGCGCTGCCAGATTTTGTTCGCGTTTATTTGAGCCTGAGCTGTTTCTTGAGCTTTCATCACTTATTTCATTCCTCAACTGGAAATAAACCTCATCGAGGCTTTCCGACTTTCCCTTGCGAATACTGATTCTTTCTGACACATCTTCAGTGTCGTGGCAGGTTTGATGTGGAAATTAGAATCTCCATGTTAAAGGATGAGAGTTGAAACTTCCTTTATTTTCCTCTCATTAGCGTGGAATAGTATTTGTGGATGGGTGGGAAGGAGAAGCTGGGATCAGAGGAGCTCTGCTATCACCAGGCTCCTGCAGAAGCAGATTTGGGGGTCAGAACTTTCATCCAAAACCCAGTGGGGTTTTTTGTGGATTTGGCAGTGCGCCCTGGGGTTACACTGCCCAGCCGGTGACTTCACCTAAATAAACCTTAAAATAAACAGAAACTATAGTTCAGGAACCTGCAGTCTGGTATTTTAAATATCAAGAGTCAGCAACGATTGGTAGATTTTGATATTATTACACGATGCAGGAAAAGCCTTTTCAAGGCTTGAAGTGTCTTCAAAAGCTATCAGGGGAAAAAATTTTCCAGTTTAAATTAAAATCTAATTCAGGTAATCCCACAGGCAGTGGAGTGTCTGTACAGTAGTGTCCAGGCCACAAAAGCAAAATAGCTCTATTACCATTCCTAGAAAAAATTGAGACAGCCTGGAATGTCATTCTTGTAGGAAGCCATATCCCAGCGAAAACAAGGCTGCGTTTCTCTTTTGTAAGAAATTTTGGAGTGGGGAAAAAGGCCCAAATGAGGTGCTAGATAAATATTTTGCCAGCGAGATTCTTTCAGCCTGTGCAAGGGACCAGTCCCATGAGCAACTCGTAGCTATGGTTTGAGTGAACAAGGAGGCGATTCTGTGGTCTTGTGTCAGGGCAGGACGGGCTGTGGTGTTAGAGGGGGCTGGGTTGTTTATTGTGCTCCTTCCTAAAGCTTCAGAGAAAAGCTCAGTGCTGTTGCCATGACTGAGAAACTTTTAGGAAATTAAAACCTTTTTTTTTTTAGTGGTGTTTCAAAGTGTGTTAAGAGAAAAGTCCAGCCCAGTGAGAACAGGCATCCACCGGAGGGGAGGATTTAAAGGTGCTCCTGCTCTGTGGCAAAAGTTGCAACTGAATAATCCTGAGCAGCATCAACATGTCCCGCTTTTGTGATTTGTGGTGTGGTGCAGCCAAACCTACAAACCCTGGTAGTGACAAAACCCCACAGGTTAAAGAACTGTAATTAAACATCTTGGAGCCCCGCAAGGCAGGACGAGCTGCTGGTGGAATACTCTGGGGTTCCTCTGGCACCTGGTGTGTTTTTTCCTGTGCACTGTTTGCAGTGATTTTTCCCTGTGTTGCCTGAAGGTTTTAAGTTTCCTGGTAGTCTCTTTCGGTGTGTTGCATTTTCCTCGTTGGAGTGAAAGTGAGGGCTGATCCTGCTCCTCTCCTGCCTGCAAGCCCCCGGCAGGTCTCTTGCGTTTCACTCAGCTGCTTTCATTCTGCTCTCACAAAGAGTGGGTTTAAAAGAAAACCACTCATTCAGAAGGTGGAACTCGTATGGTTTGTTAATGCTCCTCTGCCTTTTATCCCGTTTAATGGGATTCCTTGTTTTATCTCTTGTCATGCCGCGTTTTCCACACTGTGGTTTCCATAACGCGTTTCAGCGTCATCCTTTCTCTGTTCCTCCAAGCTTTGTTGTCCTTTGATTGATTGTTGCAGTTCAGCTTGATATTGTATTTTATTTACTCCATATGTCCCCAGACATTTATCTGAGTTGTAAGAAGTGAGCAACAAAGTGAGCAGGGGAAGAAGGACTGCTTGGGAGCAAAGCCGTGCATTCAGTGCCAGGGTGGAGCGGGCTGGGAGCTGCTTGGATCTTGCTCTTAATGTGAGGAGAGTGCATGGAGCAGTGTGGGGAATAGGGTGGGGTTTGGGGGACACAGCACTTGTGACAACAGCACGATTTTAGGCAGTCGCTGTCAGGCTCAAAGAGAAAATTTTCCCGTCTCTTCCCCAGTGGAAAGTTGGCGGCTCCGCTCGCGGGCTGTGCTTACGGCGCTGTTGCTGTTCAGAGGAATGGCTGCTGCTGCTGCTCACCAGCCCACCCTTTTCTGCCCCCACATCCAACCACCCTCCTCTCCCTCCCCACCATCCCTCCCATCTCTCCAGCCCTTGCTGAAACGTGGCTCTGAGGCTGGAAAGCCGCGGTGGCTGCGGAGCTGCCGGCCACGCTCCCCTTCAGCTCTGCTGAAGGACACTTGCCTGTCCCCAAGGAGGGTGACAATGTCCCACCAGACCTCTCCAGCCCTTATTTCTCAGCCTTCCTTTGCAGTAAAGAATGAGCCTGTTTTTCATATCAAATCACTGTTCTTTACTTAGACACTGAAGCGAAGTTGGCATCTCTGTTTGCCAAAACTAAAAATGTCAATTGAAACATAATGTTAGTTTTTTGCTTTGCAAAGGGCACAAAAAGCAAAACTCATGTGATTACTGCCATTCACATTTATTTAAAGGATAGCTGTCATCAGGAAGAGCATCAACAACGTGCGAGCTGTAGCATTTGCAGTGTATTTATAGGAACTGTGATCAGTAAAGAGATTCTATCATAGAATCACAGAATCCTGGAATAGTTTGGGTGGGAAAGGACCTTAAAGAGCATCTCATTTCACTCCTCTGCTGTTGGCAGGGACACCTTCCTTTAGACCAGGTTGCTCCAAGCCCTACCCAGCCTGGCCTGGGACACTTCTAGGGATGGAGCAGCCACAGCTTCTCTGGGTACCCTCTGCCAGGACCTCTCCACCCTCACAGGGAGGAATTTTTCCCATGTGTCAAATCTCAGTTTCTCCTCTTTCAGTGTGAACCCATTCCCACATGTCCTGTCACTACAGGTCCTGATGAACAGTCCCTCTCTGGTTTCCTGTAGCCCTTCCAGATACTGGAAAGTGCCGTGAGCTTTCCATGCAACCTTCTCTGCAGGCTGAACTCCCTCAGCTCTCCAGCTCTTCCCTTTCCCTTGAAAGACCACATCCTTTTTGATAATGTGCAGATAAGCAAAACACAGATAATTAAAGCAATTCCTCAGCCAGCTCTTTGTACTGCATTAATGGCAAAATAGTTGCCCTCGGGTTCGGAACAGGTAAATCTCTTTGGCTTCCTGGCATCAGGCCTTGGGAAAACCTCGCTGAGCTGAGCTCGGCAGTGAAGTTTCAGACGTGGCATATGGTCCTGTGTGATTCTGTTTAACCTGCTGTCATGTTGAATTCAATTAGCAGCCCGTGCTAAGGCAGTGTGATAGGCTGGGCTGGTGGCAGGACTCGGCGTTCGTTCCCTCGGTGGTATCGGATCCGCCACCTGCGGCATTTCTGGGTGCCGGAGCGTGGCCCTGCTGCTCCTGCCAGCTGGGGCTGTGGGTGCCCTCTGGCAGTGCGGGTTTGGGAGCGGGTGGGATCCTCTTTTCTCACCGCAGTTGTGCTGGCAGATGCTCTGGAGGACCACGTTGTCTCGCTCTCCGCGCAGCCACGGCCTGCAGCAGCTCCTTCCACAGTCTGCAGTGACACGGAGTCTGGAGCCGAGCCACGACTCCGCCAGCCTGTTCCTATTCATCCGAAATTGTCCCTGGCCACCGCACCGTGGCCTTATTTCTGCTGGTGACAGCTGGCAACTCATTTTCCGCCAGCCTGTGCAGGCAGCCCCGTGTGTGGGGAAGCACGTTGAGCTGTGTGCGGCGCAGCTTGCGTGTCTGCGGTGGAGTCACAGGGTCTAGTCGCTGGTCTGAAAGGGACATCTCCAGGGTGGGGTTTGTAGCCCTCCCAGAGGCCGTGCCCACCTCCTTGGACAGACCTCCTGGTCCTTCAGAGAGCTGCAGGAGAGCTGGAGAGGGGCTTGTGACAACGACCTGGAGTGCCAGGACAAGGGGGAATGTCTTCCCACTGCCAGAGGGCAGGGTTAGATGGGGTGTTGGGAAGAAATTGTTCCCTTTGAGGTTGCCCGGAGAAGCTGGAAGCATCCAGGGCCAGGCTGGACGGGGCTTGGAGCAATCTGGGACAGTGGAAGGTGTCCCTGCCTGTGGCACGGGGTGGCACTGGAAGGGCTTTAAGGTCCCTTCCAACCCAGACCGTTGGGTGATTCCCTGCTTCTGTGGTATTTGCCATTCCCCAGCAATGGCCTCTTCACGGCTCCATTGCAACATCCCCTGGCAGCACCTCAGCCCTGGCTCCCGCAGGATCCGTGCTGCTGCTCCGGGCTCCTCTGGCAGGGACAGCACCTTCGCAGATCCAGAGGCGAAGGAGGAGTTTTCCCTGCAGGGACAGGCAGCGACGCCTCTCCTTCCTGCCCCTGGCCTGGCGGCTCGCATGGGGTCCTGCGGAGCCCCAGCTGCTCGGGGGCTCTGCTCCTGCTGGGAATGGGTTAACCCGGCTCCACGGGCCGGGAGCCGTGGGAGTGGCGCTCCGAAAAGAGGACCCAGGGTGTGGGCTGAGTCCTCCGGAGGGAGGAACCCGAGGAACAGCTAAGCCTGGGAAAGCAGAGCCCAGCCGGATTGTGTTGGCCAAAGCTGAGCGTTTCTCTCTCAAACCACGCCTCGGGAAGGGGGTGGAGTGAGGCCGGGCTGGAGCTGCGGGTTTTGGTTTAGGGCAGGTTGGTGAAAGCATCTGTGTCCTGTCCCGGGAGATTCTTGCACTGACACAGCCCCAGGGTGGTGAGCTGGGGGATGATGATCCCTTGACCTCTAAAACCGTGATGGCAGCATGTAGATCCCTTTGAGAGCTGGGGGAAAAAAAAAAAAAAATCCCGTGATCCTTTTTTGTGTGTGTGTGTGTGTGTGTGTGTGTGTATTTTTGTAGTGCAAAAATGCTGCTTGTAGAAGCACTCCAGAAGTGCCTATTTTTGTACCTCTCCGTTCACCCGCTCGCCTCACAGCTGGCTGGGTATGCATTAGGGCTTGAATGCAGCCTTTCCACGTGTGGCTTGGAAAATCCAGCTGTTCCATTCCTGCCTCTGCTGCCGGCGCTCCCAAATGCCACGTTTCCAAGGGCAGCATGCCCATCCTGGCACAGGGGCCGTGGGCTGTGCGTGGGGACCCTGTGGGACGTCGTGGCTCTCGGGTGTGTGAGTGGGGCTGTCAGGAGAGGTGCCGAACAAGCCTTCCCTTGCAGGGGATGCTCATGGCCCCAGTGTGCAGCCCAGGGCTGGCACCCAGCGTCCTGCTGGCAGCGGGACCGGCGCTGTCACTCTGGGAATATTCCTGGGTTTTCCCTCCCGGGTTGCTCCTGTGCTGGCCCTTCCGTGAGCAGGGTCTGTGTGGCTGTTTGGGAGCAGAGGAACCATCCAGCCACGCTCTGCAGCCAGTGCCAGGCCCTCCGTGGGGTGATAAGAACAAGAATCACGGGCCCAGTTCCATGCCACGTGCTCCCAGCACAGTGCGTGTGCCACATTTCCTCTCCTGGGGCTTGGAGAGCTGAGGGAACAGCTGGAAACCACAAAGGGATGCAGAGTGGAGCCTCTAAGAAGTTGCAGCCACGTTCCCTCCTCTTTGCTGTGCTTTGTACTCCCTCAGACACCTCTGCTTAAGCTGTGTTGTTTTGCCAAAGGAGGAGCGGGACAGCGTTTTTAGGGTGGTGACTGCCTTGTCACCCCCAGACAGGTCCCAGGGGCATGGGGGACCTGGTGACAGGCTCTGATTTCTGGCAGAGCCTATGCAGGCAGTGTTGTGCTGCTGGGAGTGCAGAGCTGTCCCTCAGCAGAGTTGGGTTTCACCCCTCCACAGATGAAAAAAAGGGTTGGAAAGCTTTGTGGAAAGAGTGAGTTTGCAAAGGAGGAGTTTGGATATGGAAAGAGCAATCAACTGGCACCTTCCATGTTTCCTATTGCTGTACCGGCTCTGGGATCTCATAGGTTGGTGCAGGCACAGCAAAAGGGCAGCTCTTACCTGAGACCTGCACGGGATCCAGGCAATCCTGCGAAAGCATCAGCTTGGAATACGGGCACTTGCCTTTGAGGTTGGCAGAGCTGCTGCCATTCCAGTCTCCTAAATGATTCCAGCAGGATGCGTGGTGACTCCTCAGTGGTTTGTGTCCCAGAACTGCCCTATCGCCTAAGCACAGCACAGTTAAAAAGAAACCTCCTGTTCCCCGAAGCCAAACAGCGCTCATCTGAAACTCGATGCAGAGTGATTCCCTGGGAGAAGAGTTTCCATTGGGAAATATCTTGGCTCCTGCCCAATGCTCTGGGAAGCAGTTGTAGAGGACAGCTCGTTACTGCTACCTGGGTGATTTTCTGGAACAGGACTGCTAACATAAGCAGGAGTTGGTGAAGCCATTAGTCAGGATCCCATCTCGGCTCCTTCACTGCACAGCAAAAAGAAGATTCCCTGTCCTCCCAGACTCCGGAGACGACTGCAAGGGGAGAGCCACTGTCATGAACAGAGTGGCGTTGGCCAGAGATTCATAAGTAATGAATTAAATCTGTGCAGAGCAAAGGTTTCTATCGGAGTGTGGGAACATTATTTTACTCCTACGGAGGGAAAACATGCAGTCAGTGGCTTTACAGACCGAGCTCTGCGACCTCTGATTGCATGGATCGGTGCAAAGTTTGGATCAGAAGTCTTAAAAAAATTAGTGTAGACAAAGCTGAGGTGGGAAAACAAAAGCTAGAAGAGGCCAAGGGTTAGGCTTTGTTAGTCTCTGAGTTGTGTTAAGAAAATTCACTGTAGCTGGTGTATGTGGTGGACTGTGCTCCTACAGCAGTAAGGAAGGGTTTTATTTAAGGAAAATTAAAAGGAAAGGTTCTTCTCCTGTTTGCAGGAAGGCTGTGTAGGGCACAGCACAGATCAGGCAGCACCGTGGAGACAAAGCTCAAGCTCTCTGGGTGGCACTCGAGGTTCTGCTGGGCTGACACAAGACAATTCCCAAGGTTTAATTGAGAGGGAAGACACACCCTGTTTTCTGCAGGGCATACCAGGAGCATCACTGGTTCCTGAATCTGTGTTTCATACAGCACAATAACTTCAGTAGCCCAACAGCCAGACCCCGAAGTCCCAGCTCCAAAGCCCTCACTGTGCTCCCTCTTGTCACTCCCTGCGTCCACTAATTAACCATTACTTGGAAAGCTCAGTGCCTTTCCACCGCTTGCAGGACAGTGAATTGTCAAGGTAGCAATGCCACTGGCCTTGAGTAGTTGAATTTCTGATTACACACACGGATTGCATCTGATACAGCCACACATTTAAGTGGCATTAACTTGGGCTTGCTTTGCTCTGCGTGTAGTGCCCCATGCTGTGCAGCCAGTCAGGTGGGAATATTTCCCTCTGGCATAAGTTAGTCTTTGCAGCAATTAAAGGGTTAACTACAGCTGGCCATCAGATCTCTCAAACAAGCCAGCAGAGCCCACTGCTGTGCTCTGTCTTCCTGTGGACAGCCAGACACATCCAAGTCTGTAGCTCGATCCCATAACTTCAGAGAGAATGGGGAGAGTTTGGAAATTCATCCCCCAGCACCCCCGCTCCCGCAGCACCCACAGCTTCCCCTGGAGCAGTTCCACTCCGGCTGCTTGGGAAAGACATTCCATAGGTCATCAGAGGATCTTTTCACGGAATCACAGAGTCCTTTAGGTTGGGAAACACCTCCAAGCTCGTTGAGTCCAGCCTGTGGCTGATCCCTCTTTTGAGGATGCGCAGCCCAGCTCTGGATGCTCCTCTCGCAGGTGGGTGCTCTGATCAGCACCACGGAGCACCTCTAGCTCCCTGTGCAGGCTGACCACGGTTCCTCTGTTCCCACAGAGCAGGGAAGCAGCCCTGGAGCTGCTGTTCCCTTCCTGGCTTGCTCTGCTGCTCCTGGAAGCTGCTGGATGCTGCAAGCAGCCATGGAGGGGCTTCCTTCCCTCTGTCCTGCCGGCGGTCAGGGAAGTGCAGTGCATACCTTGGGTTGGGAAGAAAGCCGAGCTACTGGGGGCAGTGTTGTCTAAGAGCTGGAACACGGATGGGGAAACAGGACTCCTGCTTTTGTTTTCAGTTTGACCCTGGTGGAGTGGGCTGGGCTGTCAGGGGTTCCTCTGCATCCCTCTCCCTGGCTGAGCGATGGGGCTGAGGCTTCGTTGCCTCTCGAGAGTGTTGTCCTGGTTGTTTATGGAAATTAGGTGCTTGTGGAGTGCTTCAGTGCTTGGCTGCTGGATAAATGCCCTGGATTTGTAATTCCTGTCTGCCTGGTGCTCTGCCAGGTCCTCGTGAGGAGGCAGTAAAACATCCCACAGCAGCTCTTGGGAAGGTGAATCTTCAGGGTGAGCATCAGGGCAGCAAAATGGAGATGTGGACTCACCTTGACAGGCTCATTGGTACCCTTGGTCCTGCCTTCCCATCCCTGCTTGGACTTCAGCCTCTTCTTCCTCATCCTCTGAACCAAACACAACCTTGTGCTTGGGGGAACATCCTGAGTGGCAGGTACTGGACCACCTGGGTCCCGCTGTGCTCCCATAGCTGGAGAACCATTAATTTTGCTTTTAAAGCATCTGGAAAAGAAGCAAAGTTTTGTTTTCTGCCCACCTTGTATTTTTTGTTCAGGGCAGAACCATCAGTTTCCCAGAGACATCCCAGCCCCAGCTGGGAAGTCAGTGTTGTGTCCAGTGCAAGGGAGAAGCTCCTGAGAGGAATGTGGCTGCATTTCAGTATTCCCACTGGAGTTTGAGATGACAGGGGTGGCTCCAGTCCTCCTCCTGCCTGCAGCTCCACTTGGGCACTTGTTTCTTTTAACTTCTTGGATTCCTCATTGTGGCTGGCTCCATAGGATGTGTGACAGTAGAATCATGGAATACCAGAATTGTTAAGGCTGGAAAAATCCTCCAAGATCACTGGGTACAGCCATTCCCCCAGCACTGCCA
>WAAG01085917.1:0-14729 GCA_013390105.1 Tichodroma muraria | reverse complement strand
CTGCTGCTGCTACTGCTGCTGCCACTGTTACCTCAATCTCCTTAATGCAATGCAGGAGTGCAATGCCTGCATTGCCAGCAGTGCTGTTAGACTAGGCCAGAGCAATGGAAAGAAAATGCAAGGAAGCATCAGCACAACAGTGAAAATCACTGCAGAGAAAGGGCTTTCAAAGCACAAAGAAAAGCAGACTGAAAAAGAAGAAAAGTGTGCCTTGTCCCATGCTATTTAAAATACAGTAATCCCGCAGTAACAGGGACAGTATTTTTCTGTGAAACTGAGACTTTTAGACTAAAGGTGTTTCTTTTAGCATTCATTTTGATGTATTGTCTCAGGCAAAAATCCCAATGAAAACATAATCCTGCTCAATCAATTTGCAAATGTATGCTAGATAAGGGACTTGCAGTAAGTTCCTTTGAGATATATATCAGAGATATGTCAGAGTTCTGATTTTCACTCTCAGAAAAATTGTGATGGCTGAGGGCCCTCAGGAAGACATCCGATAGAGAATTCTGTAATTCCATATGAAAAAATAATCATCTTTCATAAATAAAAGTGATAGTTGTTTGCTGTTTTTTTTTGGTATCTATTCACTCTACATCAAAGGAACCTCTCAACAAAGCAAGAAAATATGCTCATCTACTTCAGTTTCCATATTTCCAGAGACTACACAACAAATCCCATCCCACTGGGAGGAGCTCCTGGTGACCAGTGCAATACAGGGAGACCAATACATTCAAAACAACCTGAAAGAAGAGAACAGGGTGAGATCTACAAGCACATTGCCTTATGGGAAGCTCCATCACAGAAAGTACAGCTTTCGTGATTTAAAAATTGCTGATAGTCCTTGGTACAGAAATAACTGCTTTTCAGGCTGTTCACTTCCATGATTACTTTTTGTGTGGTCCCTCAAAATTGAGTCCCTCAAAACGAGGTGAGATTATAAGCATCATGCAGTTGAGTTTCACATTCAGTCTGAAAGGAGAAGAGAGATCCAAACCTCCCAAGAAGTGCAGAGGGATCACTGGAGTGCCAGGCTGAGGGCTGTGCACAGCCAAAGTGCTGCTCGGGGTTGGATACACACGTGGACAGAATGCCACCCTATGCCTATCCCTAAGCTGCCATTTTGTTTGATGATGGCATCATGGCTGTAAAAGACAATGCTGTGATTTGGTACTGACATAAACATACAGAGGAGGCAGAGCATTTCAGCCTCTAGACTTGCTGGCAAACAGATCTGGGGTAAGAGGAAAAAGCTTCCAGCTTTGCTGGTCCTTGTTTGGCTCACTACAGAAAATCCAGCCACGGGTACTTTAATTTCATTTGACAAGAACAAATTAGCGGCCTTGTTCTGCCTGTTTGTAGATCTCCTTGCCCGGGAGGTTTGTGCTGCCCGTCGCTGTCGGCACGGTGCTTCCCGGGCTCCTCGGCAGCAGCGAGCCCCCCGTGCCCCCTCCAGAGGAGCGGGCGGTCACCCGGCTTTGGCTCCTTGTGTTCCCTATGTACTACGTTAGCTCTTTTGGGATTCTTTTTTCTTTTCTCATCGGGAGAAATACAGCCAGAAAAACAATAATTGACAGGCTGTTTACCCTGCCTGGGGGAGAGGATGATTTGTAAGGAACAGGGGATCTTCTAATGCAAATATTCCACGGGGCTTGTCACGGCACAGACAGGGAGGTCCTGCTCCTCAACTCAGACACAGGAACACAAAACAGACTAAGTGAAAGACAACAAACTCTAGATTTGCAGCTGAGCTTTGGATCTGATCTTCCTGAAGCAGCGGAAGTGCTGGTAGTGGCCACTGTTTGAAGGATGTGAGAAGGGCCCTGGTAGAAAGACAGGAGCAGCACCCATTAGGGTGACTCTCTACATGCAGCTTGCCATCACAGCCTGCAATTTGTGTGCATTACTTTCCCCTGGTTTTCAGTGCAAATATAAATCTGAATAATACAGTACATTGTTAGCACTTCAGAATTTCCAGGGAAAGGAAAGGATCTTGATAACAGGTTTTTTGTTTGTTTTTTTTTTAGACAGTGCTGCATTATACAGATTTAGGCTGTGTAAATACGCTGCCATATAAAAATGCTTTTAATCTTTCAGTAGAGTGATGTGCCTCAAGGGCAAAAGCACACTGGAGAAAGCCAGTGACGTGGCATTCTTACTAACACCACAAGAAAACACAACCAAAGAAGCTATGTATGGAATCATCATCTACTCAGATAAGGTTATCTATACTGTCAACTTAGTATGAAGACAGCTAGTACGGTTCTAATAATGCAGACCTAACTGGAATTAGGCAGATAAAACACCTTTATAATATGTGAGCTGGTTCTTCATAATAACATGATTTCAAAGTAGATTTGCTTCTTATTGTGGAAGGAGCCTGCCTTCCTTAAAAGTACATTGCCTGGTTGTTCTAATATACCTCCTTGGTTCAACTGTAATTAATCATAATTAATTGACAGGGTTAAAGAACCACATTTATCAGCACGTTAGTTGCTGTGCTTGTGCCCAACAGAGCTCCCAGGGAAGAAATGTCCATGCAGCCTGTTGCTCTGGAAGAACTTGCAGTGGATATTAAGCTGTAGTTTGAATTGTGACACAATCTTTGCCGAATGAAATAGCATTTTATATCCAAGCAGTTATACAAGATTATAAACAAGTGCTGCCAGTTCTTCATTCAGTGTCTCAGTGCAACACTGCTTCACAATTTGCTCTGAAGGAGGGAGCCCAGGGGTGCCTCTGAGCAGCACATACCTGCACGATTTCCAGCATCTCTGACTTACTGATGTAGCCGTTCCCGTCAAGGTCGTACATACTGAATGCCCACTTCAGCTTTTGCTCCAGTTTTCCCCTTGACGTTACACTCAAGGCTATGATGAATTCTCTGAAATCTATTGTTCCGTCTCCATTGGCGTCGAAAGTGCGGAATACATGCTCTGCAAACTTAGAAGCGTCCCCGTAAGGAAAAAAGTTTCCATATATTTTTTTAAACTCCTCCATAGATAAGTGTCCACTTGGACAGTCTCTCAAGAAGCCTTTGTACCACTCCTGGATCTCATGTTCTGTAAAGTCTGTACTTTCTAGCAAATCTTGCATGACTTCGGGGCGTAGTTTGCTGTTTTGCTTTCCCATATTGGAGTTAAAGTATTACCTGCAGAGCAAAAACAAACACATATGAATTATGATTAACTATTGACACTGATTAGCTTGAAGGCTGTAGAAGAACAATATTCTGTATTCTGAGTTTTCTGATGGTAGTTCACTCTTGGGTGTCAACTGAAACCTTGGACAATGTCCAGTACTACTTGTATACTCTGAAAAAATTAATAAACTTAATCTCTGTGTTGATTACATTGTCTTCTGGCAGTCTGAAGAACAGTAATTACACTGAATTTATTGCCCTTGAGATCACAAGGTAAGCAATGGATGTTGCAAGGTATAGCTAACCAGTAGCTGTGCTGCAGTACACCCTCCATCCCAGTCACCCAACTGTCCTGAGGACCTGGCCTAACAAGACACAACTTCTGTATCTCTGGTGGAAACCAGACTGGTACAAAGGTCTGTGTTCCCTTGGTCTTGTTCCAAAACAGGATCAAGGTGCAAGTGCAGTCTATGCTGAAACCAGTAGCTCCAAAACCCTTCTACATATTTCTTTATAGCGAGAAAGCAACCCAGAAACTGCCTCTTTTGTTTGGCATAGACCAATTCCCATTTTGCTTCAAAATAAAGATAAAATGTGTAGAGATTTTATCAGTTGTGGATTCCCACACTCAAACTATTACTGTGGTTTTTAATCTTTCTTGCAGCCAAAAACTGGATCTATTATTAATAGTAATGTGTGTGGTCACAGCTCTTTGAAAAAACCTCTTAAAAAAAAAAAAAAAGATAAGAAAAAAAGGAGAAAAAAAGACAATGAAATGAAAAGACAATACCCAGACAATGAAATTGGAAATTCATTTCCCTTAAATTAGCCATTAAGAAGTATTATTGGATACAGTTTCTATTAAATCACCTTAATTATATTTGAGGCAAGTTGGTACATATCACATTGTGCAGCACATTTACTAATGATGGACACCTTTGGGTTCTGAGTTTTGAAGCCTGAGTGTGCTGGCACCAAAAGGCAACATCAGTTTTACTGGAAGTTTAACATTATGCTGATTTGTGGGAAGCCCTTCTCTATTGACAGAAACCTGCCTGAGAATTTGTCATGCAAATGACAGTCACAACTAAGATATGATGTATGGATAACTAAAGTGGAACTGCAAAATAATTTAAACATGACTCACGCTGTTGTCAGAAGGGAGTATCTGGCCCTGAGATTTAATAATGATGGCTGGAATGGCTAATGAGCATTCAATAAAATGTCCTTTCTTAACCAAGATATCACTTTTAAAAGACAAAGAATAATACAGTATCGATGACTGAAGCAGCTACTGAGAAATGTACCACCATTTGAAGCTAATCTACTGTCTCTTCTGTTTGGCATTGGGAAGAAGAAACTGAGGTTCCCCTAGGTTGATGTTACTTTTTTTTTTTCCCATGGGAAGCTCCCTTTCTCCCCAAGGAATCTGAACTCCCCAAAGCAGTTAGAGGACTGACTCCTTAATTTCCTGTATTCTTGGACCAGAATGACCAAAAAGCTGTATTTCTCAAGTGTAAAACTATGGGATCCATCCTGGATCCATCTGTGTCTGCAGGATTCACTGATGGCTGTCTGGCAACATATAGTTGTAGCCTTTTTCTCAGCCTGGAAATGAAACTGGAGATAATTTTAGCAAGGAGCTAATATAAGAGCGGATATTTATTTGAAACTGCCTTTAGGAGCAGTTATGGAAAGATGTCCACAAAATCCTACTCCCTCTAGGGGTGAATTAATTTTATAGGTTTTAGGAAATTAGTATAATTGATAAAAAACACCAATTAGGACGACAAGTGGTCATGCAATTTTCCTTCAGGCCAAGCCCTTTCTTTGGAGTTCTCTCCTCGGCCCTCTTAGCCTTGGTTCCCAGGAAGAACCAAGATAGCACTGGGGCCTTGTACCCCTGGGGCTTGAGTTCTGGAATTTGGTCTTTTTGCCTTAGGGGAAAAGACTGTGGAAAGGTACTGGGAAAACTAGTCACGAATACAATAGGCTACAGAGTTACAAATATATGTGTGAAGGAGACAGAGGACATACAAAAGAAAAAAGGCAAAAGCCAAATGGCATCATAGTTTGGTAACTATGTGTCCCGTCTAAACGCATTGCCTACACGGTTCATGGAGAACAGGCTTCCCTGTTCACAGACAGCAGGATGGGAAGGGTGAAGACTCCTGCCCCATGGAGGCCTATCCATCTCCTGACAATTTCAGGGTCTTGGTTGACTGTGTTGACCAAACAATATCTTTTCCTCCAAAGTGTCTTCAAAACACTTGAAAAGTGGAAGATGCCACCTCAAAGGTAATTTTTTCTACTGCCTTTTGTCTTTTCATCCCAGTCAAAACATGTTGTACGGTTTTTAAGCCATCCAAGCTCCTAATGCCCTGAAAATAGCAAAAATGACCTTGTTTCATAGGCCCAATCCAACAGCTGCCGAGGCAGCTGAACGTTGTGTTGCCTTCCATGGGTGTTGGACGGGGCCCATAATAAACAACCTGGGAATTAGCTGAGGGAATGGATTACATTAGGGCAGCCAAAGGGCTTTATGTCAGGCAAAACAACGTGATCAGGGTCTGCCAGTGGGATGGAAGAGCAACTGGACATGGGAAGTGGCCAGGCCCAGTTTACAGTGGCACCAGTTTAACACAAAATCCCCAGCGTAGGCAGCAGGTGCCCACACCCCCCGCGGGCAGCTCCTCCACAGCGCCAGGGGCAGCACACCTTCCAGAGCAGAGAGCAGGGAGGGAAGACTGCTGACTAAGGTGCAAGCCAGCTGTGGCAGGAATGAGCTAGAATTAGCCATATAATCCCCTCCTGCTTTTTAGTAACTCAAACATTTGAAAATGGAAAACTCAGCTTGCAGATTTCTAGTCCAGAGTCTTCTGAAAAATGAAATAGTGAGGTAAGACACAGTGTCCTTCAAGAGGTGGCCAATAAGGCTGTATTTCACTCTAAAAAGTAATGCCTTTATAGCTGCACAATGTCGTAGATGCAACATATTTTCACCAAATAATAAAAATCACAGAAGAGTTGCACGCACTGCCTTGCAGAACATCACAACCAGAAAAACCTGTGTTCTCCAGGCAGAAAGGGAGAGCTAACCATATGTGACTCGCAGTATAAGGTTGAAATCCACAGCTGTTGTGATGCTAGGTGACGAAGGCAAAATTAGTAGCATTATTTCTGAGTCACACTTGTGATGAATTTTTGTTGTGTTCTTTGCTCTCCAGATTGTTCCTTTTTAATAGGTGGTGTTCTAAGAACCACAACAGTGGGATTTATTGCACTTATTCTATCTATCAACAACAGATCAAAATGCTTTTGCAGTCCAAGTACAGAAAATCATTGAAGACACTTGAAGATCCTTACAATCACTTGGTAGAACATCTGACTCTTCACAATAGATTAGATTATGGGTAGAGTGCAGTAAGCTAAGAGGATGTCAGCTAACAATGACAGCAATAAATGCACACAACAAAATAAAATTGAAACTGATTTTAGGCATCTTTTCACACTTTATCATTCCTGTAGATCTTTCAAATTTCTAATAAATAATTAAAAGTTCAAAACACAGCAAGCAAATAGTGAACAGCAATCACAATGGCAAAGTTAAATATTGACAATACTGAGAAATGGATGTTGTAGGAGTACAAAAAGAAAGACAAATTAAGTGGTTAAAGAATACATTTAATTGCATTTCTGCAATTTCTTCCTCTGATACAATGGTGTTAGATATAATATATACGAATGACTTGCTACATAGAACAACATATCAAAATATTAAGGCAATATTTTAATTCTTAATTTTAATTATTAATTCTTAAGGCAATATTTTTTGGTGAAAGAATGTGATGTGTTTATGGCTTGAAAGGTTGATACCATTTCAGCCAACAGCTACAGAATATCAGGAAGCAAAGCATCACTGCTGCGCAGTTGCTATGAGAAGAATCCCTGTTTCACTGATTATTGGAGGAAATGTCACAGGTGATGCTCCTTAGAGGACTTAAAGTTCCTCTATTCAGGTCCACTATTCAGGTGTGGAGTTTTTAAGATGGAGACGACAGGGTTGTGTGACAGACAGCTGGCCTGTGATGATTCAGCACAAGCAGAGAGTGACACTGCACCGCCGGCTTCCCCTGCAGCACAGAATTGCTGTGTGCAGACACGACAGCGCTGCTGCTACAGCCTTCTCCTCACACAGGGGGCTCTGACTGGGCAGAAGGGCAGAGAACACCCGTGCTACCACGGGTCTCGTCGCCAGCAGCTTGCTGCTGCTCACACACGGCTGTTGCCTCTGTCTGAAACCTCAGAGTAAGGCAAACACTGCCTGCTTAAGCAACAACCTTGCAGGAGGTGGAAAGATGCAGCAACCAGGAGCAGGCAGCCAACTCTGCAAGGAGAAGCGCAATGCAAACGTGCAATGCAATGCAAACATCGAAACATATTTCCTTAAAACAAAATAAATGTTTCCTTTTTTCTGTTGAAGGTTTGCTACAACCTAAGCAAGTTCTAGCAACACATTTCTAAAAAGTGCTTTTAGTCTTCAAACTTGACACTCATCATATAAAGAAAATTCCATGCACATTTTTTTCTTTGATTGAGCTCAGTCTGCCAAAGACAACAAGACTTCTTAATTTTCATTTAGGCTTAAATCTGAGGGGAAGTCCCGTGCTGAGAAAAAGTATTATGAGAAGGGGGAATTTGTGTAGGGAAGCCTTGCTCTAAAAATGGAAATTTTAGGCTATTGGGTACAAAGGTATAAAGCACCTCAAAGGTCTAAAGAATCAGTTTGAAAGCAAGTCCTGCCTGATCTGTTTCTGGTGAGCACAGCAAGGAGAATCACAACATAGGCTTGGCTACAGACACCAACCCTGTAAAAAGGAAATCAGAAAATGTTTCAGAAAGAAGCAATGAAAGTTCCATTTTGTGATTTTTGTCTTCAGAAACTTCTGTTTCTTGTTTTCTAACACACAGTTTTGACCTGTCTTCAAGAAATAATCTACTTATGGGTGCAATGCTGTCTTTAATACATTTCTAACATATAATTTGAGAATTTTCCTGAGACTAGCAATCATGGGATTTCAATCTCTGCCAAGCAGCTGCACAAGCTCTTGATGACTGCTGGAATGAGCTAAAGGCTGAGAAGGACAACAGCATCACTGTGAGCCAGCTCTGCTACCTGACAATGGTGAGAAAGCAGTGCCCCAGCATGTCACACCCCATGGCAGTGCCACTCTAAGGTATGAGTGCAATTCCCCACTCACCATCACTGCTGTGGTTTTTGCTCCTGTCAGATCATTACTGAAAACTTGGATGTGTGACAAGTGGACTCATATATGCCATCTATCTCATAAGCTGTCTGCACATCTGGAAATGGCAGGGATCTCACCTTCTATCATGTCCTACCCACCAGCAGTCTTCTCCTGTCACTGCATACCAGCCTCCACAGCACAGCAGACAGGGCTCCTGCGAGCTAAATTCCTCTGCCATCACTTTCTGTCATGCTTACCAGTCCCCTCTCTGCCTGTCACTGTGCAGCACAGCTCTGTCACAAGCTCAGAGGAGGGGTGCTGCTCTGCCCTGGCTGACCAAACCTTGCAGTATGGCATCCCCTTACCCTGCAGTAAGAGGAGGGATATCAAGGGGAGAGTGCAGTGTATCTCAGAGCACGAAATTTTGTCCGGGGATATGTCCCCAGAGCTTCCTGGCCAAGATTTTGCCCTGTTCTCAAACTTCACTGCATGAGAACCACTCTCTTCCTTCCCTTCTGGCAGCTGCCCTCATTGCTTGGTAAAGCTTCAGATACCCAATACGAGTTAACCACAATGTGTCAGCCTCTGCAAACTCTCTTGTTATCTGTGATCCAGTGTACACATGCTTCCAAATGCAGGTCTGGTTCATGATGTCCATGCCCTTACAGAAAGGGGGAAGTTATGTGCATTTACAAAAGTCAAGGCTTGGTAAACACAATCTGGTATAAAAGCCAAGTTTCTTTCATAAGGTCAGTCATTCCTTTGGGCTGTAATGCTGCTAACTGCTGTATGAGCTATGTAATGAGACAGTTCAAAGCAACAGCTCTCTCAAAAGATACATTCCCTTCCCATCTGTGTATGCTGCTACCGTGTGGCTGGAACACCAATGTTGCCATGGCCTCATCATGAATGCAAACCCAACAGTAAATGTGGGCAAAGCACTGTCTTGTGATCTTGGAGCTTTCCAGTGAGACTTGGTGAGAAAGGCAGGGAAGTGTTCGCTGATCTCTGGTGTGCTCCAGCCCAGGAGACTCTGTGATCAGTCCCTGAGCTCCTGATTCACAGCCTCAGAGCCACCTCCAGCACCGCTCTCCACTGTCCCGCTGGAAATTCCGGTGCCAGTGCAGGATCCCGCTGGTGGCACACAGTGCATAGTTACAGCAGCAGCAGCAGCTGTGCTGGGAAGAGTAACTTCTCTGGTTTTAGTCTCCTGCCATGAAGTGTAATCGCTACCTGGTCAAGAGATTTTTTTTTATTTCCATCCCACAGAAAACAACCCCCCAGGCTCTTGGAAGCAGCCACTTTGCTCCCTTCTGGCCATTTCTAGTTTGTTTTCACACATTCGAGTAACCTGTGTGGAGATGCTTGCCAATAAAGGCTTTTGCTTAATTTTATTTAACAGCATCTTGGAACATACTTTTGAAAGAAAACCAAAATTATTAAAAAACACACAGGGACTTAACAAAAAAAAAAAAATACATGCAGAAAAAGATTTTGAGCCTTGCCACCCTCCATTTATCTCTTTTTATTGGCAAAGAGCAAAAACCGGATTAAATTCATGAGCAAGTTTCATAACAAAAAATCTGACATTCTCTTATTAATATTCAGAAGGAAGAGCAGTAAACAGATTTGCAGTGTAGTAAAACAAGTACCCAAATATGTCTGGCTAAAACTATAGCTGACATCAAAGAAGAAGAACGAAGACTAATGAAGAAATTAAGAGGAAAAAACCCAAGGAATACATGTGTATGGTATCATCATTCAGTATTTATATTCACATTCAGTATTTATCAACAGAAGAAAGAGGGGTCATATGCCATCCAGTTGCCCACTGGTACTTCCAATATTCAATATTCACTCATTTTGTAGTAGGATCTTAGTTCAATTCCAGGATCCTGACATTTTCACTGCTCTAAGTTCCTGTTTTGTTTAGTGTCACCTTCCTGTTTCTCTAGCCCCTTACTGGGAATCCTTCCCCTACCAAAGGTGCCCCTAACTTCTCCTTTGACAGTATTTGTTCTGTGCTTTCCTGCTACCCCAGGAGAAACTCAAAACAAGAAATAAAAGCAAATAATTTATAGCTCTGTGTTTTGGTTGAGGTGGGCAGTCCAAGCAGGAGCAGCTGCACAGAGTTCACGTTTCAAACTTGGAGGTGCTCATGGTTAACATCAAAAGTCCAGGCTCTCCTCCCTTCATATTTGTCCTGGCAGAGAAAATGCTACAGCTGCTCCACTTTGTCTCCTATTTCTCTTTATCATAATTCCTTTGTGCATTTTAGCAATGAGGGCTGGTGTGAGTGTGGAGGAGGGGGATGCAGGAGAAAGGCTGTGCCCCATAAATAAATGCTGGGGTCTTCAGCACCAGTGGGTTAACTAGACAATGGCCTAGTGCTTCCCACGTTACTCTCAGCAACGCCCACAGTCTCGGCTGGAGCTGTTTCGAGACCAATACACAGTGTTTCAAGCAGTGAAAGGGCTGATGTGCACATCCCTCACCTTTGCATCACCTTCAGCATCACTGGGGCTTCCAGAAAAGGTCTCTGTTTCCAAAACATTTCCTGAAAGATGGAGTGTGTGGTACAAAAAAGGATGACTAAGCACATGAGCATTTCTGATATTGAGAGCTGGGGAAAAGAGCACGTTATGTGCCTTTGTACAGCGTGTCACACTGTGCAGTGACTCCTCTCTCATTCACGGCTGGTCACTCTTTCCATCTTAAAGCCCTGCATTTAGGACTCAGAGCTCAGTTCTGAATCTGCTCTGACTGAAATTCGGTGTACATCTATCCACCAAAGAGGAGTGTCTGTAATGGGCTTCCTCTGCCCATTAGCTTTTGATTGCATGGGGCAATCAGGTCTGTCCTTGACCTGCTGGCAGCCAGGTGCTTGGTGCTGCTGCATCAACAGCCTGGCTATCACAGAAGGGAGATCCCACTTGATACAAATTCTCTGCTGCTTAGACAGAGCACAGCAAGGTGTCTTTAGGAAGGTTGTGTGCTCAGTTAATGTCAGACAGGGTAGACAGGCACTGAAGACAAATGGAAAAGGGGCTGCTGGAGATACATGTAGAGCAATCCATGTTCCCAGATCCTACAGTGACCCTCCAAAATGTAAGAGGGTGTAAATGCAGGTCCTCTGTGCACACGCTGGGGTATCTAGCACTTCAGCCTTTCTCAGTGTCTTGGGCTTTGTCTGGAGTCCCTTTGGGAAGTGCTGCCACCACTCTATGAACAGGGCAAAAAATGATGCAGTAAGAGTTGGACAGTCATTCCCCAGGGCCAGCAAAGGCTTCACCCACTCAGAATGGCTTTAAAGTAACCTTTTCTTCCTTAATGAGGGGAAAAAAAAATAAAAAAATAAAAAAAAGAGAAACCGGACAAAAGAGGAAGAACTCATACAGATTTATTTACCCCTCCTCTAACACTCAGAAAAAGTCTTGCTATTTAATTTAATTTCTTCCTAATTCTTTTAGAACTCACAACAATAAAAACCATGCCAATATTCACATGCTTTTTTGGTTCATAATCATTCATTTGTGAATTTGAGAAACAACACTTTACCATGTGCTGTGTAAGAAAAAACCACAACATTTTGTTCATTAACTCTGGGTAGAATGATCTAAGGCCTTTAAAATAACTAACTCTTTGTCTTGGCAGACTTCAGATGACTCTTTTGGGAATTAGATATATATTTATGTATTTGATTTCTTGAAACTCTATGGAAATAGTATTTTTGTAAAAGTATGTTTGCCTTTGCCTAATTCTGTATGGCAAAGGGCAAGAGAGACTTTGCTAGCAGTACATTAGAACATCCAACCCTCAGAAGGCTGCCTTTCCAGATTTTACTGTATTCGTCTGTTTTACTAAGCACAGGGCATCTGCAGTATTTATAAACATGGGTGTTAAGCTGACAGCAGGGGAGTTGGCAAAATCTCTCACCTGTTCCATCTGGAGGTGACTTTATCTATCAACATTCTTTCAGAACACCATATATCAAGATCCAAACGATGGAAATTTCCTGTACCTACTGTGTCTCCTATTAAGCAACTTGTGAACCTAAAGTCTCTTCGGTTAGTAATACCTTTCTGGACCACATTTCCTAAAATGCTCAAGGTCACATCTTTCCAAGTGCTCAGCACCCACAATTAAACTCGGGCTTCTCAAACAAAACACGCCTTCCCTTTGGGCACCTGTGCAATAGGTAGTTTCTCAAAAAGCATCTGTATCCAGTAAGCTGAGACCTGCCTAGACAAGCCACCCTTCCTACACACCTGCGTCACTGCTGTTTGTCTTTATCCTGATACTCACATGTCCAGCCACGTCAAACCTGGTTTATTCTCCTTTCTTCCGTATGGCTTCTCTCCTTTGTGCAGAGTACTCACCAGTAGTAACATAATCTTCCCCAGTGCACCTGAGCACACCAGTCATCAAACTCATGCAGCAGCAACTTCATCAGGTTTCTAATCTGCCCTACATCTTGTTTGGTCCTTTTATGTAATCTTATATGCAATACCTTGGTGGAGGGTAGTGGAAACTAAAGCAGAAAGCTACTGTTGCACAAAGTAAGATGAGAAGCTGATGTGAATTCATGATATTGATTTTTTTATCTTTGTAAATACATAGCATGTGACTCCAAAAGAGTGACATTTGTGCTTAGACTACCCTTAAAAAAATTTTTAACAGATGGTCTCCTATCCCACAGCAGAGACTTGGTGTTGACAGAAAAAAAATGAAATCGTGATACTGGAAAAAATGGAGCCATTAGATGGCAAACTAGATATTTTTTAAGATGTTCTTATGATGGGGAAAGGAATGACTGCAAAGGTTCCTACCTGGACAGTAACTGTTTTTGTTCCATATTGAAGAGAGTTATTGGAACTCTCTCCAGGAAAGTAGGCAAGTGGAAATTGGGAGTGGGAGGTTCTGGCAGTCAGGACCAGAATTTTTCTAAAGAGATGGAAACAAGATGCACTGAGATAATATCACAGTTTACAAATTCATAAATATGAAGGCCCATGCCAGGGATGATTTGTCCAGCACTTAGCACTCTCAAGAGTGCCTGAACAAAAGAGAGCTAATGTAAGAGAGATCTAGGTGACTAAAGGAATTTCGTTGGAGCTGTAGGAATTTTTAAAGCAATCTTCAAAGATATTCCCAAACTTCATATATTGTGTTAATTTTCTCTTTGTGCATGTCTTATTTCTCAGAATTTTTACATACTTGAACTTGCAAGATGATCCTGTGCATTACTGGCCCTGGACGAACAGCACTGGGTGAACATTTCTTCAGTGAAACCCATTTCCATTTGGTAATGCAGCTTAGCTGAAATCAAAATGTTTTGTCACGTTGAAGAAAACAAATTCAGTGAAAATATCAGAATTTATAATTTCAATTTAATCTTTTCCTTTTAACACGGCAAAATGTTTCAGTGTTACTTTATGTGTTTATTGGGTTTTTTTTGGCATTTATATTTGATTAATTTTAGAATTACATTGGTTTGATATTATTAAGAAAACAACTCAATGCCAACGAAGTGCAATAACTTGCCGTTTCCAGATCAGTTTTAATATCCATCCCACTGGGAAATTCTGATGTTTTCTTCCAATATGCAGTGAAAATAAATACAAATGTCAAAATTTCCTTTGGAATGGGAATTTCAGATTCTAACCAGCTCTAATCAACAACAAAGCCATCTGCTTTGCATTAATGACTTAGGGCAGTATTTAATGCTGCAGAAGAGGGTGATATTCTGCTGTTCAGTATTGCTCATGGAAGTCAATGACATATGGCAAGTTTCTAGCTCCTATTGTCTAGGGGAGTTTGAGGCTAGCCACTTCTATTTTATTCCTCATGCTCTATTGCCAAGTTCACGGAATTCATCATTCAAATCCAAGATTTTCCTGTGAATATATGAGAAAACATCCTCCCAGTGACATATGGCACAGCCTACAGCTCCTACATTTGAAAGGAACTCGTAATTCCCAAATTGCAGAGCAGCAAGCTACTTCCATTTTACAAAGGTTTTAAATTGATTATTAAAATAGAATATTTGCTCCATGATAAATGCCTATTTTTGAACATTAACAGTTAAACAAATATATTTTATTTCAAAAGTTAACTTCATCCAGTTGAGTCATAATATGAATTCTATTTGAGAAGATATGCTGACATGAAGGATTTTAGCACAAATGAAAGAAAGTAATATTTTAATTTTAAGACAATGTCTGTCATTTTTTCCTAAGACCTCCCCTCTGTCTTCACATACAACCTTCGTGCTGCAGATAAGGTACAGGAAAACCATGTAACTGCCCCCAAGCTGGTCCAGCAATACATTCAGCTTG